>JAQFXM010005117.1:0-15612 GCA_034693345.1 Entomobrya multifasciata
GTCAAGGAACTACAGGTCTAAACTTTTCTATTTCGTCAGAAAAATTGGTTAAACTTTATGACTCGCCACACATTGCTTCAATTCGATGCAAAGAAAAACGCAATACGTATACATACATTCATCTACGTACCTATTTTCATGACTTGTCATGACTTGTTGAATACCATTTAGTTTGACGGCGACTTAGTATACTGTGTTGTTACGACACTCATGGGCAAACCAAGCAGATTACCGTTACAACGCTGATTTAAGTAATACAAAATAAAAAATGAACCCAAACTTATTTTCAAAAAATGAAAAGAAAGCTAATAATCATCATTTACTATCTTTGTATGTCAATCAATCCATCAATCAAAAATAAGATGATGTGATGTCTGCGTGTCTCCAGCTCATACACATGTTATAGAAAATACATGTGGAAACTACTTAAAAACAGTTAAGAAAAATATATTGCGATTTTAAAACTATGAATGATGGTACGCTAAAGATTTTGATAAGCTGAGGGTCATTTTGACTCTTTTTATTCAAATATTTTAAATCATTTTTCTTAAACTGATCATGTGCTGACTTGACATAACGAAATGGAAAATAAAAAAAAGAGGAACACTAAATTAATATACTTATTGCACAATTACGTCCTTTTTTCACCCACGTGTTATTGACATGTTTTTTAAATGTAAAAACACAAAATGAAAAAAAATGTTGAGAAGAGAGCTTATAATACTTAGAATAGTTCTTAGTTTACTTGGAAGCAGCAGCAACTGCATTATTTTCGCTGATTATAATATTTACATATTTATAGTCTCGAGAGCAATAGTTATTTTCATAAAAATAGTGGTGCCACTTTGCTGATGAGTAACGGAGCTTATATAATAATAACTTAAACCTGTAGTACCTATATGATATAAATACAAGTGACGAAGTGACGACTGAGAAAGAAAAGAGAAAAAAAATCTTACATCGAACTCCAGAGATTTGCAAGTGATGATGGAGGAGGACATTGACATGTCGGAGGCTTTCAACTCGTCGCTGTCTTCAAGGTAACTCTTTCTTGGTTTTAGCATTGGCAGCAAATTGTGTTATGAATACGCTTATAGGATAGCTTTAGAGTTGGCGTATTTCATGCAATTGATGTATTGGTCTGTGACTGATCTCCTTTTAGGCAGTTTGTCGTAAAAATATGTGTATCCAGTAAAATTAAATTTTGATGATGATGATAAATGAGCGATGACTTGCACAAAGGTGACTTTTTGATAGTTTTTCGAGAATATTCACGAAGAAAATAATTTGTTGCTAAAACGCCCTTTCTTGTTGAAATATTTCATCCGCTTTCACAAGAGGAACAGATCAAAGAAGAAACCCAAGACTCTGTGAAAAAAATATGAAGAAATTGAAGAGAAAATCATTAAACATTTTTTTACATGACATTTCAATTTTTAAACGACTTTGTTGTTTTTACTTTTAATCTTGTTAAATAAAAGAAAAAACCATTTGGAATACAGAATAATAGCAGTAAATGTAGGCACATGTGCAAGTGCATTGATGACGTTGAGTGCATAGTTCATTCAGTGAACTAGACAAATGACTCTAATTCTGCTGAGTACATGATTATGGAAAAAATGTGCATGCATTTGTAGTTATAGTAATTATGTTGCAGCAATAATCATAATTTTCAAATTGACGTAAGAAATTGTTACTTTTGTCATGAAAGAACTGTGCCGCAGTTTGTCTGTCCATCTGTCATAGTCAAGCAAAAAAATCTGCTTCCTTATGATCATTACCAAAAAACAATTTATACAGCTCAAGTCTCATTATTTGTACCGAGTATTTGTATCCTAATTTTTATAATGGCTCCAGTCCATGAAGACGATGACTAATTTAAAACTGAAGTCAACCAGATTAAAATATTTTAATGTGGGCCCTCTGGCCTGATAATTATCAGGTCATTTAATTTCCTCATCCATGGGAGAGGTCAAGTGCCAGTTTAACTTTCCAGTGCTATCTTTTTTCTCCATCTATACAGCATCCGACAAACATATCGGAAAACCTTATAATCTCTCAATTTTCTGATAACTAATGAAAGCTAACTATGACAGTTATGCAAAAGTATTGATTCTTTCCAGTTTCTATGACGTGTGTGTATATTAACTGCAAGTTTGATAAATTGGGAAGTTCATATTTTTTATTGTGTGTCTTCAGTAATCAGTTTCACATTCTTTTCGCACATTTATCTGCGTATGCACAAGAAATGCCGCATGTGTGTACTCCTTTGTTTTTTTTTTCAAATGCAATGCAGCTGGAAACCAACCAAGGATGTGCGTCACAATTAAAATCGCCATTTCTCACTGCAATTCACGATTGCCACATGTAAATGAGCGTGCGTGTGTACAACTCTATTTTACAATAGAAAACCTTGAGGAAAGGAAAACAAACGTTTTTTGCTCACTTTTCAGAAGAAAATAAGAAGAATTGTTACTCATCATCATCCACTCGGTTCGTTTGAAATTAAAGATAATACGATGATAATATATTATCGTATTATCTCTCAAGATATCTTGTCTAAAACGTTGAGTTAAATGTTTTTAAATTCATCCATTCATAAAAAATGTTGGATTAAATATTGTATACACAACATATCTTGTATTAATGTCAAAGTTGTGTTGAGTACTATCTAAACAGAAAAACCTTTCTCTTTTTTCTTGATATATTTTTATATCATAACAATATATGTATGCTCACAAAAATTAGAACGATTTTTGCATAGATATTTTTGACATTTTCTTGTAAGACCAAAACTACATCAATATTTCCTGTTGCGGATATGCTGACGACGGTTTTGTAATGGATTATGGAACAACGACTATAAAGCTTTCCGATAAAGCATCTTTTAAGGCACAAACTATTTTGCAATTCTGAAAATTGAATGTTTTTTTTTCTTGTGGAAAAAGTGCGCAATACTGTCTCTGCGCATCTTCTTCACCTGTCGACCAAATTTGGGGCAATAAAAGACATCTTGCTTACAGATCCATTTTTTCTTATGTTTTTTTCAAAATAACAAAACGAAAAATAGTTTAATACAAATGTAAATAAATAAAGGCTTTTGTCTTGTGTACGGATTTTCTTAGTCATTAAGATTAAGACTACATGTTAGATATCAAATGCAGCATAGCACAGCACGTACAATATTTAATACGCATTCTCAAGAAAATGAAGATGTACCAATTGACTTAACTCTAACTGCAGCTGCCCCTTCTATTTTTACTACCTTGTTTACATAGTGCACTCTTGCACTAACGTGACGAAATTTTGCAACTGCATCACCATCACCTCAAATAATACATAAGTACTCAATGAAACTTACTTCTTGTCAAAAAACTTAGAACGTTATGTTTCTATTTAATCAAACCAAGTTGTGTGTACGTGTGTATGATCGGAAGGATACTTAAGACTCATTCATGATTTTTACTCACTGAATGTTTTTTTTTTGCACAGATTCCTGTCATCAGCACCAAAAAAATCAGCCAGTTAGTTGACTGTTTATCGTAGTGCGTCTCTTCCTAATTGCAAATGGCTAGACAGATGATGATGATGCCAGAAGCTTACTTGAATTTATTCATTTTTATTTTAACTATTATGCATACACATAAAAAGCATTGCTAAGTTATGATAGGTAAGTTATGTATGTACATATATATGAAATATATACTATACATGGAGACTTCTACAATTAAAGTTCAATTTGATTCGATAAAATCCTGAAGTGCGAAAACTATGTTGGCTCATTCGGCCATCACAAAAGAAGATAACATAACATTGTAGGTTATTTAATCGATGGAATGTATGAATGTGGAATGCACTTGGCACTTGAAAAGGCATTGCATTGAACACCTCAGTTTTCGTTGTTAATTTACAATGTGAAATGGGAGTATATTTTTTAGCATTGATTCATGATTCATGATCAATATCAGGGTTTCTTCGTTTACCATTAAAATATCCCATC
Source organism: Entomobrya multifasciata (assembly GCA_034693345.1). NCBI lineage: Eukaryota > Metazoa > Arthropoda > Collembola > Entomobryomorpha > Entomobryidae > Entomobrya > Entomobrya multifasciata. The sequence goes on from JAQFXM010005117.1 coordinate 4,001, forward strand.
AACTTTCCATTGTCTTTCAATTAACGAACTAAACGAACGGTAGTATAAAGTTCTACTGCTTTGTGACGACAGCAATAATTATGAGTACTTTTATTTCATTTTACGATGAGTTAGGATAAGTACCTATTTGCACTTGTTGTTTGATCATTTCAATGGCTGTGGTTTCTTGATAAAAAATTAAATGGACATCTCTCATTGCACATTTTTTTAAGAGTTTGTTTTTCATTTTTCTCGACAAGATCATCTTGCTGCCACATACCTTCAACTACTCCACTTAATTCTAGAAAAATGCAGATTTGCGAAAGTTGCATATTTTTTGAAGATCACAAAAACATCATCATTATCTCATACAAAAAATGTCACCAAATACATGTATTCATGCACATACTCCATATACATATGTACTCTGTGATGATGACAAATAAAATGATAACTGTTATTTTCCACGTAAGAGGTTTTTATTTGTGACACATTTTTTACACATAAATATGTGAAATTATCTTGATGATGATGACGATCGCCAATATGTATGTCCGTTCGCATTAAACTGATAATGTGAAAAGAAACACGGATGGTCAAATGCGTACGTCAGCGCTTAGAAATCCTATTTTAAATGTTTTAAAAACGATAAAATTATTGGCACAAGACCAACATTTTCGTTTTGCTACTCTTCTATACTGAAATTGATAGAAAAAAGAGTAAATACGCACAGTAGGTACCTGCTACACAGCCTTTTTTGCTGCAGTGTACAGGGACCTCTAAAAAAATGCTGAATGCTAGATTGCTTATTGATTTTGTTGTTTTTGTTACGACTTTGTCAGAAGTAAAATCAAAACAATTAAAGTTGACCATCATGGCATCAAAATCAAAATCTGAAAACTTTTCAACCACATTTTTTCGTAGGTGACATAGATTCTTTAGTTTTTTGCAATAATTCAATTTACTACCCTTCTTGATGATCAGGCAGGTAAAGGTGCAAGGTGGAGAATACCTGACCTATAATCACCCACTTTATTTGCGAGGCATGCCACAAGATTTGCATTTTCAGCAAACAGTTACGTACAAGAAGAAAAAATGTACTCTTGCTGTTTTTCATGTGTACCATGTATGATTCTATCAAATCCACATCCCAAAAAGATTCTGGGATTCCCCAATCATATGTACCTATATGAATATTACTTATGTAGGCGCATAGCACATAGCATGCATTTTGATAGTTGATTTGTGCATAGTTTTATTTCTACAATTGTATCTGAATACATCAAGTTATGTATTTTTCACTTTATATTTGCACTTTAGAAAAAAGTTAACTTTTTGTGTGGTTTTTAGGCGAAAATCGAAAAAAAAATCAATGCTAATTTTAAAATTTCAAATATCCTTTGCACAACTTGAATTGCTTATTTTCCTCTGGAGTAATTCTGAAGATATTCTTAAGCTTATAAATTAGAAATTTAAGTCAAAGCGGAGCCTTACATTTCCTTTAGGATTGTGGCTGGGATAGTGACAAAGGCGAGAGCAGAGACACCGCGTTCCTTGAAGATGATGACAAGTATTATATTTGGATAAAGCGACGACGATGATGTGCTTAGCTCGTTCCAATGGGTCGAGATTAGCACTGTACTACTTTATGTAGCTTGTTGGAAGTTAAAAAATCTTCAAGAATTTCGGCACAAAATAAATATGGAATAAAAATGGATACACAGAGTAAAGTAATTTAAGAGCACACTCTATGCAGTTGTCGCTTTTTCTTTTATAAATTGTTGTCGTGTGTTGCATGTACATGTGTGTCCTATTGTGTAACTGATTTCCTTAAATAACACCATTGAAAGTTATGCGTGTCTTGTATATCGAAAATGTTTGTTGATCCAGTCACTCAAAAAGTTCGAGAAAAACGTGTTTACTGTAATAGGCTGCAAAGGTATATTGTGAAACATAAAACGAGGGCGATTCTTATCAAACTTTGAAAATTACTATATTACTTAATAGTATATTTCCAGCTGGGTTGTTACATGATAGTTCATGACTACTAATACCAAAAGAATTTTTTACGTGGAACGTTGATGATCACACTTAATATTGTACTCACGCAAGCACGAAAGAGACAAGTCACAGCGACAAATTGATTTTCATTTATTTTTTTTGTAAAACATTTAAAAAGTGGAATATGCTAAAAAAAACTGCTTCTTTCTTTATTTTTCAAGAACAAACTTTCGTTGTCGTTATTCCATCATCACTCAACCCAACTAACTGACGTGATTTTTTCCTTTTGCACTTGATCATATTATATACTTTTTATATATATATTGCATTTTCATTTCAACCCACTAACTACTGACTTTTTGAGTGAGTGTCGTAGACAAGAACAAGTTGCTTAGTTTGTACTCAGACCACCATCAAATAAGTTTATTTAGGTAATTATATATAAGTGTATTGTATGGTACATATATACAAGTGTGCATGACATGTACGATGTGTGATGTTGGTGGTTGCTGACCAGACCTGGCATAAGGCGAGAGGTGGCCAGCAGCATATAGCCATTATAATTATTACACACGGGCATAAATATTATAAAAAATCCTTCGCAGGGATTTTACCATATTAACCTTGCTTCATCACTGATCACTCTTAATCATCATAATCATTTCATTTCCATTTAATGTTTTATGTACACTGTAACTGCTGTCCTAGAAAAAATGGTCATCATCGTAAACAGCGTTTTAGGTAGTAACAGCTCTACCGTCACAAGCATGTCATCACGTCGTCAGCAATGCATGCAGGAAAACAGTTCAATATTGAGAACTCATACGGATCATAATTAATAATATCCCTTTTTTATCTTTATTATTATTAACATTATTGACAAGGCTTTGCCACTGCGTTAATAATTAGATTCTTTATAAAGAGATGAGAATATAGATAGGAATTACCAAGAGAAACCATGTCTCATTTTGACTTAATCATGATTATTACGAGTGCCCAGTTACTACATTTCTGGAGCAAAGCAAAACGGACAAAGATTCACGTTTGCTATGCCATCCATTTGCAGTGCATTACCGAAATACCTTTAGCTGGGCAAAAAAGGAAATGGTTTGCATGTAATTAGATCGTGTTTACCTTATTGTGTGTGTACCTAAATGCCTATAAACACAAAGAGATCATTGTTTGCCCAATGTTACATTACTAACATTCTAGAAGGGCATTGACATTGACCTCTGTCCTGTCTGCCCTCCTACACACTTTTGGTTTCGTAAAAATGGGAAAATGTTTACTTGTTTAGTAAACATTGCTGGTTTAAGATTTCAAGGAGAAAGTTCACGAAGGATCGTCGTGTACACATCATAACCCAATTGCTTTGAGTTTTTCACTTTCAATATATCAAATAAGTAAATAAATAAAATCACTTAATAAAGCACCAATTTTATTTTATCTCTTTGATGTTTTTACGGTTTGGGTTCGTTATATTCATTTATGCAGTGATGTATACTATTCATTTTATGCAGTTGTGATTTATATTTATTGACTTGATAAACTGAAGATCATCATTGCAGCCAGATTTGAAACAAACGCCTGGGTTATATTACTAATATACTGCGTTTTAAATAAGTAAAAAATATCATAGGCTTTTGGTAAACAGGGAAAAAGAATTTAGCGATAATTTTGATGTTTGTGTGGTTATTGCTCCTTTCCTTGTTCATAAAAACAAAAAGGAAAAGATGAACGATGTACATTCATAATGCAACCCAATCCACTGTTGTTATTTACTTGAGTCAACGTAAGTCCCTTCAAAATGCCCAAGCTATTTAACAAAAAATGGCCAACAATCCTGAATACTCGCTTTGACTTGTTGACTGGGTTTATTTTTGTATCTTTGGATGGGCAGTTCCATAATAAAATGGGCAAAGATATTGACAATGAAAAGAGGGTTCAAGGAATTTTGGATGGATACGTATGCATAAATAGAATTGTTATCTCATGTATCACATGGTAGATGATCTCATATAAGACGTCAGAAATAAAACTTGCTTGATTATATTAAGAAAATGCATGGAACCTTTTCTACACTTGAATATAACTTTTACCATTGAATATAACATGTTCTTTAAATTTACGCTCGAAATCCATTAGCGAAAAAATAAAGAAGTACATTAGCCCGTAATTTGTGAAACTAGTGAAAATGAATGAAAGTTAAGTATAATGCGAATGACGATTTTGGTCGTAGAGTATAATGTATGCATAGCTACTGAAACCCAGAGGCAAGAAATTAGTTTAAGAAAGAAACTAAACAAGTTTACCGTTTATCTTTCATCTTTACGCATTTAATGTTGCATACGTACATACGTAATCTTTTCAGATATTCGGAGGGATGTCATAAAAAATTTCAAAGATAATATTTTGTCGGCAAAAAATATTTTAGTTTATACGGGTACAAAAATAAAAGCAAAGTTTAATTTAGTTTATAGAAAGTTTTCTTTCATAAGCGTAATATCTATGAAGCTTTTTTATCAGGTCTTTTGTCAGGTCAAGAGTATTCAACAAATTAACAATCAGCTGAAAGTATTCCAATGTAACTAGTCGACCAGTTTCTTTAATTAAATGTCTACTATCATATACTGCTCTGGCCATGATTACTACTGCTTTTTTATCAGTCTCATTTGAAAAAAACACCGAGCCATATACTCTGTTGCCTTTTTCTTGTATAATTTGTTAAAATACTGACGATGAGTGACAGACATGTGAAGGAAATGACTCTGATGATAGACAAGGCTTATATAAATTGCCAAGTATTTATGTTATGTTTTATGTTTCATTTTATTATAAAACCTTTCCTTTTCATTGCAGCGGAACGCGTGCATAACATAACCATAATATTTTTATTTACGTAGACACATGCTTTATTTTATTATCATCAAAAGTGCCACCATCAAGGAGCCTACCAAGTTCATGCACATGACCAATATAATTTTTATGAATGGAACGATTTTTTTGTGTACTCTGCACCCTGTCATTTAGTTTATAATTATCAGTCAACCAAGTTCATTATCTCAAAGTTTTACTTTAAGATGCGGCAGCCGAAACTTATAGTAATTGGATAATTGTAATTACTACACGATGCACTGCTATTTACGTTAATGCAGCAGCTCGTGTTCATTTATGCACATGATCCAATAATGATACGCAATTTATTCATTTGTTTGTTATTACGTGAAAGGAAAAGAATTCGTTTTAACTGTACCGTGATCAAATTCCGGCAATGATGCTGAATGAATGATGATCCAAATTTTCCATTTAATAATTTTCCCTTTTGATGACGATGACAAGTATAATGATATCAAGGGAAAATTTAGCGTTTTTATCCAGACTTTATTGTGCGCGTCACGACACGTCCTTGTCAAAAGGTACAACGGGTAATAGTAATGGCGTTTTTGTCACAGTTCACCAATGCATCTATAATGGTACTTTTGTTATTAACGACAACGACCGTTGATTTGGTCAATTTTAAATTACGTTCTATTCAAGATTTTCCACTTTTTCTATTTGAAGATATGTATGTGAATGCAATCAAGGTTTATTTCATTTTTAGTGCGAGCATTAAAACTTTTCTCTTTTGCTTGTCAATTTGATCATTATTATCAAAATCTTCATATTCATCGAAAAATTTCCATCAGTTGCAGTTATTCCTTGCAAATTATTATTGTTATAAAACAGTCAATAATCACTTGACAAATTTGCATAAATTTGGCAATAAAATAGAGGTCAACATTTTACAGTGACTTAGCTTTCATAGATAATGTCAAATTTAATTTTTTGAAGTTATTTTTGCTACAAATTATTTGTGCTTCAGTGACTCGGTCTCCAGTAACAAGTTCTGTAACAAATGATCTTTGCTTACATTATCATGTAACTTTTTGGCGTATGTGTTATCTTTATGTACGGCTTGTCAGGTTGGTACTTTGTCGCTGAACTTTGTTTCGATTGAATGAATGAATGAATGAATGAATTGATCATTGCTCAATGAATTGGAAACTAGATTAAATTTTGGCAGACAAGATGTTTTTTCTCAAGAACTACGTTGTAGATTTTCACAACTTGTTTGATAATTTTACGATAGTTCGTGTGAAGAAAAACAGAAGAATCAGAGGATTGAATTATGTCGAGATAAATTTAGCCCAGGATAGTTTAATTAGTAATTTTATTAAGGAACCAAAACTCATTTCCACCGGAAAAACTGAGAGTAAGTTGATTTGGAGAGAAGGAAACATTATTGGTAGTTATCCTGTTTGCCTTGATTTCATTTGTATAATTCTCCAAATTTTATGATTTGTAAATATGCACTTTGAATTTGGTATGAAATGTGGAATTTGTTGGTCCTCACGTAAAGAAGAAAACACAAACAATATAATCGATTTCACATCTACTTGTTTTAGTCATCACTGCATACAATATGCTGACTAGATGAGTGATAGTAAAAACTGGTGTTTTGAACCAGGGTTTTCTCTCCTTATTTTGCTACATTTTTAGCATTGAGGAGACCTAGAAATGTGTTCAAAATTCGGGATTTGCAAATAACGTGGGTAGCACATGACGTAGCATTACTGCTCCCTAATAAAGTAATACATATATATGTAGTACATAAAAAGGTAACAGAGAATTAGATCGAAATCGAAAGACGATGAGGGTGATGATAATGGATAAAAGGAAAGTGTTCACTTCTAGCAAAAACGGAAGAAAACATAACAGCTTGGTTGCAAAAGATTAGATAGATAGAAATGTACATGTACATGGTATGCTTCTGTTTGTAAAGAGGGGAATGAGAGAACGGAAAATGTTGCAAGAACTTTTTCGGGCAAGTCGGATGATCGGTTGCTGTGTTTTTTTGAATTTGTGTCATGTATTCATGTAATAATAGGTGAGTGTGTGTGTGGGTTGACTGTTGGTTCATTTTCGTTACATGTAAACGAGATAACTTGTGTGAACTGTGGAGTGGATGGAGTGGAGGCGGTGGTGGTGAATAAATTTCGAGGCTCTGGCTCTGGCTTTTGTGCTCCACTACTGCATACGGATGTTACACACAACCACGTACATATTATTATTTGTATTGCTATTATTTACGTACGATATGTTACCAGGAAAAACAAAAGGAGTACGTAAGAAAGTGATGTAAACGCATGATAGCAATACTAAACAAAAGGAAATGGCATTAGTAGAAATGGGCAGACAGAACAATGATGGTTTTTATTTAAAAGAGAAAGCATCGTTTTCTTTGAGTAGGAATAAAAGTGTGATTTGCTTGAATGACACTGTTTGTGAGCTGGTTTTTATATGATAATAATAACAGTAAAAATACAACGGTGTCATCGTACTAATTTTTTGCAGAAGGGTATTTCAGGCGGAAGGAAAATGTAATATGTTAAAGATTGATTTGGATCTGGTTTAATATAAAATACTTGTGTTGCGTCGTATATTTTCATAATAATTGCATACATACATAATCAAGTAAATATCAAAGCAGGCAGATTATTGGAAATCCCGTTTTGGTTACAAAACTAGAGGAATATTGTGTGGTGAACATGAATAACAACGTATGTTTTCTCTCATTCTCTCTTTGTTGTTTCTCTTTCTATCCAATGTTTTTTTTGAAGAAAGTAATATTGCAATCGGAACTTCATTGGTTTGTTTTCATTAATGCTAAGTTCATGAAATGAGAGCAATGATGGGAGTTATGCAATGAATGATGCCTGCTAATGAAAGGAGGGTTTTCGTGGTGAAAGTAAACCACGAAAAGCTAATTAGATGAGCGTAAGAGGGAGGGCGATGGCGAATCGCGAATCAAATAATAAGTTTAATTGCAAGCGAGTCGCAGAGAATGTGAAGGTCATTTATCGAAAATCTAATAATACGGGGTACGAGTTATGCTTCATAATTTAATGAAAAAAATAACCGTAAATATTGAAAAACATGCAACACAGTTTAATGTATTTTTATGATATTTTCGTTATTTTTATCCAATTTCATGTTATTAAATATTTCCCAAAAACGCTACAGTCTAATTCATATATTTATTATTGGAATAGAAAATAAGACAATAAGTTCCAAAATTAGACTTTATCAAAACAACAGATCGATTAAATAATTATTAAGCTAGCGTTGGCTTCTTTTGTTTCGAAGAGAATCCCCAGAATTTAATTTTTAGTTAATTTTTAATTTAAAAGTTATTTAGTCGGATTATATAACATTTTGCATGGAGTAATGGCCATTTTCATATTTAATTAATTTAATGTCTTGTATCGCCCCTTTAAATAAATCATCATACACTCATCTATCTATATGATGATATGTGTAAACAGCTAATACCTGGTACATTGCAGGAATTTACAATAACTTAAACTCGGACAAAATATGTATGAATCATTGTATTTTGCTATAATTGGTTGTTACAGCATTCTCAGACGTCAGTTGTAAAAAGCTCAAATATTTTTTCTGATATGAAATCATTTATGTAACTTTTGATGCAATTCAGTATCATCGATAAGTTTGGTAGGTGTACATTGAAAACATATCTGTATGCTAACATTTTTTGCATTGTGAAATTGTCCCATTTTCTAGATCAGTCAAACTGGAGATTTGATAATAATTGACTTGATTGGAAAAGCAATGTTATTGATTATGGTGCAAAGGATGATGCTAAAAACCTCGTGGTTCAACTCTACGGTGAAGGGAAATGGGCTAATAGAAGGTCATTCAACGAAGTCATGGTCATATTGAGCTGATTAGAATTATTATCAGTAACAAACAATATGGTTTTTGTTGATCCGATGGAATGACGCAACTTGACAAACGAACAACCGATCGGAGAATGGAAAATTCAAACGACTATGTACGCAGGCCGGTTCAAATTGCAATATTAAAAATGCAGTTAAATAAGTTTTATTGACATTAAAATATCGCCCAGATATTTCGCGCATGACAATATGTCTAGACTTCATCAGCATCAGAATAAAAAGCAAAGGACGACACACAAATATTAAATCATATCAATATTTCGGATTATAACTTGTTTAAAATATTTTAAACAGGTATATTTTTCAAAAGTATGAAAGAGATTTAAATTATCGTTGCAAATGTAACAAACAACTAAAATAGTCAAGAGTAAACGGTCATTTATAAATGGATTAAAACTAAAGTAATATAATTATCGTAGAAACATTTCAACTTTTCATTTTACCGGACAGGCAGAATGCATGTTAAATTAAAGTGAGGAGATGGGGTTATGGGGTTAAATTAAATTAAACTGCCAAATGGGGTTATCACAAAAGTCTACTATGTTTTTAAAAAAATCTCAGGCTCTTAGCGACCAAAATATGTGATGGTGAGAGACCCCCTTCCCCTAAACCGGTAGAACATCACTGACTATCCGAACCGCATTTATAAAAAGCTTGCTTGCTTTATCAACTTACATAATTTTCAAATCGCCTAAAAACGTTTTGTGAAAACAAGCTAAGGATCGTTTTGATAAAGCAAACGAAAGAAAGATTTTGTTAACCAGTTAAAGAACGTTTATTTAAACTAAGCTATAGAATGTTTAGTTTTAAACTCAACCCTAAACAAGCGACAACGTTGTGTTTTTATACATACACTAATGAACGTTGTGCTAAAAATAAGTTACCAAACAACTCGTTTTACCTTCAATCGAAAAAGACTAACAAGAACTACGCCGAAAACGTTGTCTAAATAATAACAGTACATTTCGTAAAAAGCTACGAAACATTTATAAAAGATACTAAACGCTTTTTAAACTGCAAAATTTAGCTCAAAAACACGAAAAGGACTTTAAATATGTTTCGCAACGTTTCATTTAAATCTATGGGACGTTTACTTTAAAATCCCAGTCCTCAAAATTGGTTTAAAATGTTTCATAGAATTGGCATAAAAACGTTGTAATACAATTAGCTTATAACTATAACTTGTGAGCATCTTCCTCGTAATAGGCTCAATAATTATTAGAGTTCTCGCTGAGAACTATAATACGAATGGTCTGTTTGTCTGTATCCCGTCCGTACGTCCGTAGGTCCGTCCGTCACCCCGATTTCTTGAAAACAGCTGGAAATTTTTGAATTCTGATTTTTGCAACGAAGTCCTATGGTACCTGGCTCAAGGAAAGGCTATAAGTGGGGTCCTTAAACATCAAGGGTACCTTGACCATTAGCTTTAACTCCTAAACGGCTAGGAATTTTGACATTCTGTTTTCGGGAACAAGGTTTTTCTGTACAACCATTTAAACTGGTATACCAAGGGGCCCTTAAACATTAAGGGTACCTTGACCATTAGCTATAACTACTAAACGGTTAGGAATTTCGACATTCTGTTTTCGGGAACAAGGTCCTTAGGTACAACCATTTAAACTGGTATACCAAGGGGCCCTTAAACATTAAGGGTCAAGGTACCCTTAGCTATAACTCGCTCAAATGAAAGAGTTAACAGTTGAAACTCGGTTTAGAGACAATTTGGCACGTAGAATCCGAATTTGAAGTTAGATTTGAGATTCAAATTACTACGTCGAAGATAATGGCGGGAAAGTTCAAATTTTAGGATTTTGAAAAGAGAATCATTACTACCGGTAATTTTTAGGTGCAGATTTCGAATCTACAGTCCAATTTTGGTTTTTCTTTAGTCCAATCGAGAACTCTCCTTCAATCCGTTATCGCCTTGCAATGGTTTATTTCAGAAATAGGCTTAAAAACGTTGTTTTAAACTAAAAATCCAGTTAGGCAATATTTCGTTATAGCGTAATATCTTCCGCTGAAAAGAATTGATGGATTTAAATAATTACAAAAGCCAATTAATGAAGCTAGAATCATTTGGACTTTTCAAATTTATGGACGAATTTGTTAAATTTATTTATATACATATTCGTAAACTTTATAGTATTGTACGGACTGAATTTTGTGTTATCATTTTAGTACTTTTGTTCAATAAATCTTATTCAGTAAAACAAGCTCAATTTTATTATATATTAAATTGCCATCTGAAAATACAATCAGAACAAGGTATAGTCACGCTTATGCAGATACTGCAAACACTTGACTGAGCGTACCAAAATTGTAGATACTTTATAAAACATATTGGGAATAGTATTTCATTTTGATTAAAATGCACAAAGCCCTGGACCTGGACTGTAATTGTAAGTTGGATTTTAGCATTGATAGCTTTACGCCCACATACATATATGCACTACCTAAAATGCATGCACACATGGTTAATTACTTGCTATATACGTTGAGTCATCGAGGTGTTGTATTAAGATTTTTTAAAGAGCTGCATTGAAAACAAACGTTTCAGTTAAACATTTTCATTTTATTACCTTGTCAAACACATAAAGAGTGACATTTACACAATTCACGTCAATTTTTCATAACATCATCACTTTTTTTTACATGGATACCGATATCAAAAGCAGTAATTATGACGACAAAGCTGATAATGCACTGATGACATTTTCACATAGTAATATAGCTGCAAATGATAGCACATAACAATTTAGATTTAGATTTAGATTTATTGATCAGTAAAGAGCGGCAATAGATTACAAGAAAAAATTGAAGGGCTCATCTTCG
>JAQFXM010005118.1:0-15612 GCA_034693345.1 Entomobrya multifasciata
AGTGCATTTGACGTGATTTATGGAGAAGGATTATTTAATGCCATTAAAAAACAGGCTTGTCTTTTGGAAAACAAATACGTTTGCAAGGGGTTTAAGATAACGGAAAAAAATCCGTTGATGTTAAAAGTAAGCTTGAGAGTTTGGGGTTACATGTCGAATAGATTAATGGGATTATATATGCGATGGGAGGAAATGGGGTTTTTAGCAAAACTTGATAGCATGAAAGCAGCTACAAATTTACATAAGCTTACAAGTGCAATTAAAATTGAAACAAAATCGGATATCCAGCAACCTGATAAAATTAAACTCTGGTCGCCAATCGGTCTATGTTGCATCTTTGTATATATGTTTGGTTGCACTCTTCTTATTTTAGAAGGTATCTCGAGATTTATACAGTCCAAGTGCTTTTATGTTTTCGTTTTGATCTTGCAAGTTGTCCAAAACGAAATCTTACACCGTTTTAGAATATTCAAAGTAGCTATGTTTTTTCTCATTTTAAATCCTGCCCAGTGCCATAAATATTTTAAAGATATAGCATTGTAAAATTCTTTCAAATTTTAACCGAAGAATTATTTATCTGTTTCGTGTTTAAAGCTCTCACCTTCAGTGTTAGATAAGGCACCTAGCGGCAGTATTTTGATTAACAAATATGTTTTCTTATTTAATATTCCTTACAATGGTTAATTTATTGCTATGATTCGTCAGAAATATTTTAGATTAAACTGTTTTAATAATTGGATTTTTTGTTCTTAGCCTTATTTTTTTATCATGTTCTAAAAAAGCTCTGACGAAAGCATGGTATTCAATACGCTTGGGCTCGATAAGAGAAACTGTTATAACAGAGAACAAAAAACTTGAAGTCATATCCCATGAATTCTTTATATGATCGGTTTTGGTCAAATATTTTATTTTTGGAAACGAACATATCTGATTATTATTAGTAGTAGCAAAGTAGATTATTTTAACTGATCGTGGTATTTTTTGGGATGTTGTAAAAAGTTTCCAAAATAATTTTTCTTAGGATGGTTGCTTGTTTTTTCACTCATGGCTAACATAGTACACAAATGTAACCTTCCGCCAAGAAGGTAAAAGCTCTTTGGGCAGAAACATTTTTACTTTTCAACAAGACAGGATAACCAAAGCATGGTGAGTTAAAAAGGACAGCGAGTTAAATTTGTCAAAAATGCAGCAGTCGATAATAGCATATTTTCATTCTCGATGGTTATTTCTGATAGCATAAACCACTTTTCCTTCGCTAATTTTAGTAATTACTAAATATGGCTTTAAGAAAAAAAAATGCCAAGGAAACAGAGCTCAAACAAATTTTACAAGCAATGCCATCTGGATTTGGGTTAACAATAACAGGAAGCCAATTCAAAAAGTAGACAAAGCTTAAAATAATGAAAACTTAAACACAAAATGCATCTATGGAATTTTTATTGATAAATAGTCGTGATAATGATAAACCTTCACACACATGTCTTTTAACTAAAACCAAACTACGCACAATTTTCGACACAATATTTTTGCAACACGAAAACAAATAAGCACTATTGCTATTTGTTTGATTCGAATAAGAAAACTGTTTGATTGTTTTGATTCACAAGCAGGAAAAATATTATTGAACATTTTTTCAAGAATGCATAAATTTGGTTATTACAATAACATCAATTTGAGGTAGCATTGTATAAAAAATTTTCTGTTGTTTAACTCATGCAAAAACACAGCACTTATCCGTCCAACCATAAATTGTTTAACAGTTTAATAGTTGTTTATGATTTTGCGATACCTTATTCAGCTACAGGGTTTGTAAAATTAAGTAAAAGGATATTTACTAAACCATTTTTAAAATTTTCCATGCCGCAAAGAAAAAGAAAATTTGCCTAACGCTTAATATTATACTAAAAAACAAATTACTTGGTATTGCGGAGGAGTATTTTTTACTGGTTAGGCTAGGACTTGAACCCAAAAATTATAGTCCGCAAAACATTACACATACGGCGACATAGTTTTGTAAACATTCAACATATCGGAAAAAAGTGGCATTGGCACTATTTACATTATAAGTAGACACACACATATTTTGAAATTGCAAACTAAAACAATTGTAACGATTTGTCGAATTTACGAGGATTCTATACAAATAGAATAAATTATGCAGTAAAATTTGATTTCGTTTTTAAATTTTTGAAACCATGAAAACTTGTATATTGCTAAAGTTTTTATTACATTTATGCATATTTGCTGAAGCGACTGCGGTAAAATTACCTGTTCAACTAAGGTCAACATGCTTAGTAAACATTGTGTCTTCGGTTGGACAATCGAAAGAACTGGACAATGTTTACACGAACGACTACTCTACAATTACACATACATACACTCACCACGACATGACAGCTCTAAAGCTTTCCGTTACTCCAGATATTTCTAAAACTGAACTTCCCATGACTCAAGGATATCTCCGATTCAGTGACAAACGTGGAAGCTCATATTGCATTGTATTTGTTTTATATCTCAAAACATTCATAGAAGTTACAACAGCTATTCAAAATTCTGGATTCGCGACATCTGACCGAATTCAATTTTATGTATATATTGACTCAATCAACAAACCTGACATATTACCTCAATTCACAAATCTCGTTTACAACAAAAAAGTAAAACCATTTCACGCTGCCGTTCTGTTCTTCGATTATGAAAACAGAGATATTCAAATATTATGCTACTTTTGTGACAACACTGAAAGATTTCATTCATTTAGTTTACCAATTGATCAAAACAAATTTACTGCGGTCCACGCCGAAATTAATAGCAAAGGATACAAAAACAAAATACGAATAGATCCACCAGTTAGTATTCCAGGTTATAAAATTTGGGAAGGAGGTGATTCTTGTTTCAACATTTTCCCAAGTCATCTACATGGACGTCACTTACTAAGAAAAGTTATACGTCACTGTCCAATTGTTGACATGATAGTGCTTTCTCCAATTCAAGCTGTTTTAAACGTCACCATTGCTGCTGACTCCCTAAAGTTTCTTTTCATGAACTGGGCTACTGCACCTTGGTTTTTACACATGGTTACCGGTGAAAGTATATTAAGCGGTATACCTGTAAAAATACGGGAAACTCGAGGCTCTATTTATTTTGCTAAATGGGATGTATACGAAAAAGTAATTGCTTGCAAAAGTCTCGCAAGCATGTCTAATTTTGACTTTAGCATAATATCCTCACTTCAATTAAGTGTTTGGTTATTGCTCATTGGATTATTGTCCGCATACGCATTTATAGTTAAAAGCATTAAAAAAGGACTAGATATATTTTGGCTATTTATAGGATTACCTTGTCACTCAAAGCATCCTAGGGAGATTTTATGGGTGTTGTTATTAGCAATGTTAATACTTTCACTTTCTCATCAAAGCTGTATATCATCCGAACATATGGCGTTGTCTAAGTTTCCTACGATACATGATTTTCTGCAAAAAGAATATAGAATTGGTGTTCCCCAATTTTTTGGATTATTAATACCTATTGCGTATCATATGATACCAGCTCATGTTCACAAACAATTACAATCATTTTTACATGGTAGAGATGCTAGGGATGTTTTAGCTCCAAATTTAAGTATTGCGCGTGTCAAGAAATTTGGATTCTCTGCATTTTTGGGAGAAGTTGTGCAAAATAAGTTGCTCTACTTTAGCGCATTTGACGAAGTTTACGGTGAAGGGATGTTCAATGCTGTGCATAAGCACGTTTCTATTGTAGATGATGAATTTGTATGTAAGGGATTTCATCCAACTGACAATAATCCTATGGCATTTAGAGTAAGTTTGAGAATTTGGGGGTACATGTCTAAGAGGTTTCTTAAAATACGATTGCGTTGGGACGAAATGGGCTTTTTGCTAAAAATGACCAAGATTAAAGCGGCTACACAGTTACAACAGCTTACAGGTAGAATAAAAATTGAAACGACTACAGATATAAAACAACCGGAGAAAGTTAGGCTTTGGTCTCCTGTTGGAATTTCTTGCTTATTTGTTTATTCACTTGGTTGCTTTTTGCTTGTTATCAACGGTATTTTGGTATTTGCACATTCTAATTATTTTAGAGGTTGTTTGTTAGCTGCTAAGATAATCAAGAGGAAAATTTGCTGTGAAGTTAGAAAGTCAAAAGTTATAGAAATATCTGACAATTTTATGTAAACATCTGTAAATTCATTAATGTTGCTGAAGTTGTTATTTTAAAATTACTTCGAACAAAATTGTGATTTAAATTGCTTGGGAAAATACAGTTTTAATGTTTTTCGTCTTATAAGAGCAAAAGCCCGCTCTATTCATACCTTGGCTTATCACAGAAAGCTCATTACTCTTAACAGAACTGAACAATTACATATTTTATTAAAAATTAGGATTTTATTAAATTCTATTGTAATATTTCCTAAGTTCTCAACAACTAACATATTTGACTCAAATGAGCAAACATTTTTTGAAACACACAACTTTGGCCAGACTTAATGTTTTAGCTTCATAAGATTAATAATTGTGATCATACACTCAAAATCATCTTGAAGCCTAAAACATCGTATTATTATTTTCGGTATAATGTGAATTTAAAAGTTTGAAAAATATTTTGTCTTATAATATTTTCTGAACTTCTTATTAAGACATAATTAGAAACATTTATTGGAACCCCACTTGTTTATGAAATTTAAAAATTGTCGTTTATCTGTGCACATATAACTCAACTGGATTGTTTTTTCGCTCTTCGCAATGTAAATGTATTACACAGTTTTTAAATAATTTCATAGTATAAAACTGGTGGTTGCATTAAAAAAATTAAACTAAGAAATTCATAATTGAGGTACATTATTACTTGATGCTTGCTCTTAAATGATTTAACAAGAAAACAAATGTTAAAAACAAAATAAATTTAAAAAAATTCCTATACCATGGCTTCAAATGAAAATTATGAAAACTATTGACTTTTTTCATGAATAATATAAAATCATCATTGGCTTAAAAGCCTCTTGTTTCTACTTAAATTAAATATATATCATTTCTACATGTCCATGTTACGTATGTATGTGAATAAGCTTGAGCCCCACGTTTCAGTACGACTCAGATATTTCCGGAGCAACAACATATCCTAATCCTAAATACATTGTGCTCGTTACATAAAAGAAATAACTGTATCAATTTCATGACTACTCACACCAATTTTTGTCTTCAGCACAAAAAAGAAAGTCCTTTGCAAAACAAATCTAATGAACGCAGGTGCTCTTTCACTATCCATCTTGTGAAATTCCCCAACACGAATTGCAATTGTGGGACAACTTTTGAAAAACCGTTTTGACCATCTATCCTTATCAAATGCAGACACGACAATGGCCTGTTGAAGGATTTTACGAGAAAATGCAATGGATTTGCTACCTGTTCGAAGAATTAAACAAGTTATCGAACCAGCACTAAATAAAAATAATATTAGTGCCAAAACTCCTGATTGCGGCAATTGTTCATGAAAAACGATTAGAATGTACAAAACATTTATAAGTACTATTGCTCCATAGAATTGAATTTCTGGCCAAACATACGACTGGAAGCATTTGTCGCAGAGAATTACTAATATTTGAATTTTGCGATAAAATAATGCAATGCTTTCGATAGATGACTTCTCTCGAGAACCCCATTTTGTGGCCAACCTTTAATGAAAAAGATTCTTTCATAATAATATTGTAAAATATTTCACGAATATTAAAAATGGGTTTAGTATCTTTACCATAGTATTTGTAGGGCGATACATATTTCCTTAAGTGTTAGTAGACAAACAGTTGAAAGAATGGGTGCCATTGATATAATGGGAATCGCAAAGACTAATTGAATCACTACAATATAAATTCTAAAAAGTGATGAACGACAATCTTTGGAGAAAAATGTAGTCATCAAAACACTTTTATGAAGACAGGGCATTGCTAACAATCCTATAGGATATATTACAAGGAAAAACACCGCTATCCCAATAACACAAATAGTTACTAGAAAGTAGAACGACCTATTTTCGGGAACATATATATGTTTCTGTTTGCTTTTAAAAGGCAACGGACACTCTGAAATCAGCTTATTATTACAAAATATGTTAAACAAATTGCACATCTCTGACAAATTGGTGTTAAATAAGAAAATTGTTGAATATGAGCCGAATTGTGATATAAAAAGGAACACGAGATAAAATATTTTCACCAGACTGGTTTTAGGGAGATTAAAATTGTAAAATAATTCACCTAGAGTTGAAGCAATTGATATTGTCATTATGACAAACCACAAGTATTTTGATTTTTTTGGAATTTTTTTGCACTTTACAATTATTGACTTGTCTTTTTCTATTTTAAAGTAAATGGGTAACAGATTGAGTTTATCATTGCTAGAATTAACAATAAACGCTAAAAGTTTCAGAACGCTTGTTTTATTCATCATGACGCAACTCTATGTGAGAAAAACAACTTGCAAAGTAGTCGAGTGTAAAACCTATCTGTTTAGGTTATGACAATTGTGAAAGTAAATCCGAAGCCCTTTTCATCTAGTCTAGTTCTCATGGAAGCTAAATATATATATATAAATAGATTTTTCGAAATGATTTTGCTTTATCTGGATATGTGTTAGACATCTACTATTTCGGATTTTTATTATGGTTTATTATTATAAATTGTATTTCGTTGTAAACAGTTGGCAATAAATATTATACAGAACAACTGACAACCATAATTCCTTCCTTTAATCTAAACTTTAAATCTTTGTCAATATTTTCAACTGTTCGACTAACAACATAATGGTGTGACCATGTAAAATCATGAAGCAAAAACAATAACAGCTAAATATATATTCGTAGCTTTCTTCGCAAAAAATTGAATCACATGCTCAATACAAAACCGTATTTTCACAGCTTGAGTTATGACGTAAAAGGTTATAAAGATTTTACGTAAATTAAAAATATTTATGTTAATTGTTATCAACGAACGATAATATTTTGATAAATTGTTTCCCTCACTAAAAACAGCCAACCACGAAAACAAGTTATGTAAAAACAATTATAAAAGTATGTTGGAATCTCACTACTTGAAAGATTGTAGAGTGTTTTTACAAATAATTCAACGACTTAATAAGTCCAATTTTAAACTGAAAAGCTATGTATTAAAAATATTTTGACATTTAACTTACCAAAAATAAAAATTATGTACAAGTATAATACGTGGTGAAAAATAAACAACCGTATCACTATCATTACTACACATAGTACCGTACTTTTATTTAACTTAAAAATAAGGTATTCTGCAAAAGTTTTAAAAAACCATGTCGACCAGCCAGTTTTATATGCAGACACAACCATTACACATTTCATAAATGTACGGGATAATTGCTTGTCTAGGAATTAGGAAAATAATTGAAGCAGTACTTAAAGAAGTAAGGCAAGTATGAAAACTGATGATATAGGTAAGTGTTGACAAACTTCAATTGTAAACTACAAAAAAATAATTACCAATCCTGCACCACAAAAATTGATTTTTGACATTAAGTAATAATCGCAAAAATCGATAAAACCTAATCTTTACGGTGAATTTGAACAACGGTTTCAGTGTGTCCCTTCTTGCTAAAATCGATGAATTTACAATTGGTTAATAAACTAACACAAATTTGTTTGTAAAATTAACTTTTTTAGGTTTTAATTTGCACCCACATTATCTCCAACGCACGCACGGTTAACAGGCAAACAGCTGAGCTGACGCCCGCTGCTCCTTTTTTTCTCGAAATAAGCGTTAGCTAAAAGTGCAAAATAAAGAGAGAAAGTTTTAAGCAAAGCATTTTATAACTACAGTACTCGACTGCACTGATCATGCAATTATCTTATAGAAAGAAGCAATCCTAGCCACATTTTAAAAACCAGTAATAAATTGTTGAAAGTCGTTTTGGCTTCTGTTCGTCGGATTTTAGGATAACTTAAGTCGGTATTCTCTAAAAGTCACTCATAAAATTGTGTTGCAGTTGTTGCCTATACTTTACACTTGACTTTAGGCGTGGCTCTGGTTTTACTATTTTGTTGTTATTTATCTATTTGTTTCATTACTTATGATTGAGAACTCCGATTACTCAAGTAAAAACATAAACTAAAAAGAGCTGACCTTCTCATTCAAAAACATATATTTATTCGAAGGCAATTAAAAATTCTCGTAAACGTTTTCTGTTTAGAAAGCATATTACTGTCTTCTCAAATCGCACTCTCCCGTCGCTGCGAATTGAGTCGATTTGGATTCGACTGGTTCCTCCATCCCCTGTTTGGTCCACTGCTGACGTTCACTAGTTCAATGGACTCAAACCCAACGCATATTGGCAGCTTAATATCCCAAAATAACGTACTTAAAGTAACGTATTTAATTAACTTAGTATCATGAAAAATAATTAAAATATTATGAACAACTTACTCCAGCTTGTACATAAGGACCATGCAAGATGTACCTTAAATACGCACATGAACAAACAATGAGAATCATAATCGCTAAAAATATTCCCACCAAACCAAACGCTGCATAATATGGGAAAATATCCATTTTTAGTTTTGGGGTAGCAGATAAAATGGTTGTGCTGAGAAAAATGAATTTATACAACTGAAACAGTTTTATGCTAAAACTAAATTATAGGGTAAAATCCCTAAAGCATGGTTAAACTGAAATCGTCCAATGTATCATTATATTTCTAAGATATGTGAAACATGGGTTCAGACAGCTTTTATGTCTGTGGAAAAAGAATTTAAAGTTCGTATCAGTATGTGGAATTTTTGTTTTACCCTTTGCACATTCGTAATACAACGTTGTACTTTATAAACAATGCACGATAGGTTTTCAATTTCAATGAAATTGTAACCTTTTTGCCCATTAATAGTTAGTTTTAATATTCAAAGCTGATAAACTATAACTTAAAAATCGTTGGATTGATTTTTATCAAAAATGTTACATGTGAAGACTGGTAATCTTTATGTTGAGTTAAAAACCCTGCAATACAAACTTTGTATCTTTAACTTAATATAAGTCCCACGGTAAAATATCAAGTTCGTATAATCTGCTTTAAAATATTTTTGTGCAACCTAAGCTTTTATATAACCAACCAAACTATCAAGTTTGTCTGCATAAGTATCATTATTTAGAAAGTCTTTCGATTTTATTTAAAAACTCGGTCTCTTCGGTATAAATCGATGGTTGGTTTTAGTACATTTCATTACAATGTAAGAGCGTTTTTAAAACTTAAACGTTTGGAAAATGACAAAGTTGGGTGAATTTTTTGCTCTTTATTTGAAATGTCGCTTGAATCATTTTTAATATTATTTCGTATTGTGGTATTCGAAAAATCTACTGAACATATTGAAAGCTTTAGTTAAACGTAAGTTCGATGTGGTTTGTGATTCCGATTAATGCCATTTCATTATTTAATGATTATTACGGTTTTTACTTATAATTCATGCATCTGTCAAACAAACCAGTGAAGTTTTTTGATTACATTAGACTATTAATTTTCACCTCGTTTAAATAATTCAACTTTTATTCAAGCTAAAAGAATTTAAAAATCAATTTTAATAAATTAGAAAACCTCATGAATATATACAGACCACAACAAATAACCTTTTTGTAATCAACCAAATCATTAAGGTTGTAACCATTAAAACGTTTGTAATAATGTGGTTTACTTGTTTGAGTATAAAAAGCGAGGGTGGTGTAAGCATAGAAGTTATATACAATTCAATTTTACTGTTAGCTTCAAGAACATAATAATACATCTAACGTTGCGATTATGGGTTTCATAAAAGTTCTTTTTTTGGGTGTTTTGGTAATTGTAGTAGTCCATGGACGGTCATTTTATCAGGACGCAGAAGAAGATAATGGTGCATTAGACGACTATATTGGCAGTGATGATGGGGGCCAAACTTATGGTGATGACGATGATGTTAATTCCGATGCTGAAGACGATTATGCCAACTCAAGGATTGAACGTCAAACTGGTATTTATTAAATCGTTATAAATAGAGAAAGATTTAAGTTTATACATACTTATAATTACGTTGGATTTGCAGGCTTAAAACGAAAAGGGGCAATTCGTCTTCCTCCTGGTCAAGGATGGGGTAAAGGTGGCGGTGGCGGTGGGCAAAAAGGTGGAGGTGGTCAACAAGGAGGAAGTGGGAAAGGACAAGGTGGTGGTTTAAAACGTAAAGGTGCCATACGTCGTCCTCCTGGTCAAGGAAAAGGTGGTGGTAAGAAATGAAAAGGTACACTGTGAAAAGTTGGGGTGGTTTAATGCAGAGTTAATTACAGACATCTGTGTAACATATTAGAGGTTTAGTGTATAAAACAAGTCTTAATGCGTATTTATTTTTGACCCTCAATATTATATGATAATTCATTCATCAATTTGAATTCAGTTTGCCGTGCAATTTATTAAAGAAAAGTACAGTATAACATATCACATTAGGAGCTGTTTAGGTGTTTTTTAAGTCATAGAGTGCACAAAATTCACATTTCAACAAATTGTCCATAACAAATCATACAATCTTCAAGCCAAATAAAGGT
Source organism: Entomobrya multifasciata (assembly GCA_034693345.1). Lineage (NCBI taxonomy): Eukaryota > Metazoa > Arthropoda > Collembola > Entomobryomorpha > Entomobryidae > Entomobrya > Entomobrya multifasciata. The sequence goes on from JAQFXM010005118.1 coordinate 10,601, forward strand.
TTGTTATCATAGATTTATAAGCTTAGCCAATTATTTCAAACATTTGAACTCGATTTAAGATCATAGTACGTGTATATTCGCGAGTACATTTTATCACTCAGTTATTACTCAAACAAACATTACAAAGCATATAATTTTACAGTATTGTCACTTTTATTATGCTATGCTCTGTATGCCGGTAGAATAGGTTTCAGCTAACTTAAGCCATATAGGATTAACAAGTCGATGAAGCCAGCTCATCCACACTTATCTTTCTCTGATACATGTGTCATTCATTTACTGAAGGTTAAATACCTCAATAGAGTTTAACAAAGCGACAAACAATTTATACTGACCGTTTTAGTAATAATATATTTGCTTCGTAATATGACAAACAAAATTTAAATAATCAATTAAGAAATAATCACTAATTTGCTCTTTATTTTTTACAACGATTTCGGAAAAATTGATGCATTTTTAATTTGTTTGATCAATTTCTCGTAATAAATCAGCAACTTTTGTCTTCCCCATCTGGTCCAATGTATGCACAAGTGTTTGATATGAGTTTGGTCTTGTTGTAATAATCGCATAAAGTTTGCACGCAGCGTTAACTTTTCCTTCGTTTCTTAATGTGAGCCTCTAAAAATTTCATACAATAAATGGATATTTCTACTAAATTACTAACATCTTTGACAAGCACTTTATATAGAAATAACAACTTACCACATCTTCAACATCAGGAGCTGGCAATATACCAGCTTCTGATAATCTCAAAAGTAACACTTCGGTAACACTAGTATGTTCTATTAGTGTATGCATATGCTTTTGAATATGCTCAACTTCTTTTGGCTCCATATTTCGAATTTACTTTAGTTAAATTTTTTTTGAACTAAATACTGACAAAATGTTTAATTTCAACATGAAAATAATCTGATATTTTGTAGAAGCAAATCAATACTGCCAGGAATTCAATAAAATTAGGTATAGTCCAATGCATTATCGAAAGATAGCGATCGGCTCTGAACAATGGCATTTTAATCTCATGTTAGCTTATGCATTTTGCTTTAATGGTATCTATTGATAATCATTTCTGACAAATGTCCAAACCGTAGATACAGTATAAGCATGTGTATCTGTTAAATCTTTCCAGCTTAAACTAACTATGTCTTCCACTTGTACATGGAAGGATTTTGGGTATTATGTAATCATACCTTATACAATATATTTTGTCACACTGATAAGTAGTTAACACAATAAATGACATTTTTGTTACATTTCATCAACTTGTGTTATCAGAATATTATGATGACAACATTGTTCGTTTGTACTACAAACTAAACTTACAGTAAGCACTCTGTTATGGAAACACCGCTATGTTCAACATAATAGTTTACATGGCTAATTTCAATGCTAAAATTTTTCATTCTTATATATTTATTATACAGTGTTATGATAATATGAATCGTCGAAAGGATTCGACAATCGATTCGTCAGATTTTCCAAAACTTTTGATCGTTTAATATGAACTTTATTTACTTAGAACGCAGAGACACACGTATAGCAAATTTTATTACCATATAAACGTTTCGGCTACCATTATTTGCAAAAGGAATATGAAGTACAGCAGCATTTACCATCCATTCCTGTTGAGTGTAATGCTTTAACACGCAAATATTTAAGCTTGATTTAATATTCAATTTCTCTAACTTACCATATCTTTATATATATTTTACATAAATTAGAGTTTTTGTGGATGGTTTCAAGCAAACCATTGATGAATAAAACTTTTCCCCTTTCTAGGGTAATTTATTTGACAAAATCTATAGTTCAGGAAACGTCATAAGCAAGTTTACAGTTTGCTGTATAATGTTATCGAAAGTAACAAGATAAATGCTACTTTCAAAGGTGAAGTAACTTCCAGAAGTGCACCTTAATGTTCTGCATGACTTTTGCATTATATTTGTCATTTTTGTGATTCGTTTATCACTTCGTCTCTTTTGACTGTAGCCCAAATCCGCTTTTACAGCTCTCCATTTTTCCAAAATACTCTCTCCAACACCATTCACAGATCCAGCCATTCCCAAAGGAGTCATGGCTTCAAATCCACAACGAAATGTGCACAATGGAAACATTATATTAGCTTGAGGACTTATACGCCAAATTTTTATTGTTCCGTATAACAGCGTAGCCACAATAAGTCCTCCAACCGCCGGAAACACAACAAGGTAACTGCGAAAGCTTGTGTTTAAGAAATCCATGTAAATTTGAAATTTTCGATATTTCAAAAGTATTTTCTCAATATGCCCATTTTTAGACAAGCTTTTGAGCCTATTAGAAAAATGTTAAGGATATTTTTTATCATATATTGACATTGTGTCAATTAAATGAAATACTTACATGACTTCGTCCATTTTTCGAAGCTCTGCCCTAACAGCACCCAAACCCAAATATACAAAGCTCCACTGTACACAACTGACGTACTGCCATTTACAAATTCCGTAAGAGTCCACAATTAAAAAAGGCAAGACATGCCAGAAAGGTGCTGAGTTGTCCACATTTGACTTACAGGATACAAATAACGAGCTTATAGAAAAGGGTGCACAGGGATTTTGGTAATATATCATTATATGTAATTCAGGTATAGTATAAAGAAGAATTAGGTTGAAAAGCATGTGTCTGGACAAATACTGTTGCTCTTCACGATCGATCGATTGAAGCGTTGATATTTCTTCTTTCAATAATGTGTCTGATTTGTTTTCTGTACATTAAAAAAATCAAAATAAGTGTTTTCTGAAATAAATGTATAACATAACTTACAAATGGCAAACCTGTCTTTTCGTCTTGTACAAACAATTGTTCTTGAAGGAGGCTGTTAGCAAACAGCATGATATCCTGTTGGCAACGCTCCACCGCTATAAACCCTGCAATAACTGAAATGATTGGCAGATACCAAAACAATGAAAGCAAATCGAATTTTCCATTTTGCCATATTTGAATGGAACGACAAATCCCATAAACGGCATGAAAGTAATTTATATATTTGTGTAGCTCAAAACAAAACTTGTCAAGTTTTCTTGTTGACGGAACAAGCAATTTGGATTTGGGATCCCATGAAAATGGAATCAGTTTGAAGAAACATCCAACTTGTAAAATGTTTTGAAGTCCGGATTGTGCAAAATTTCTCTTGATACGTATTTGCATGATATTTTTGAATTTTCGAGTAAAAATAATAAGGAAAGAAAAAGGTGATCCAATATTCTAGGCTGTTTTCTGTGCAATGAAAGTTGTTGTGTGATATCTCATTTAATATTAGCATTGTAAAACGTACACGCTTACGTGTAGAACCGAGCCAATGTACAATTACATAAAGTGAGGTTTTACGTAATACTATTCGATTAATATTGCATAGTATATGCTCGTGACGGTGATTACTTTTAAAAAATGCTTATATTTTTCTAAATCATGTAATCGCTCCTTTGTGTTAATATTAATGGTTTCGGGAAGCTTCGTAAGTGTTTTAAAATTTACAAGTAAAAACTGGTGACCTGTAAGTCATATAAAAAGCATTGCTTTGGCTAAAAAAATTGCTGGTTAAAACCAAATGCTCAATATTCAACAAACTGCTTTTTCTCCTATAATATTAACTGAAATTCCCTCACCTGTACCATTTATTATATCCAATTGCCTGAAAGTTTTTAAAATCTTTGTTGCCCATTTGCAAAACACGTAACACTTATTTGACATCTTTTTCGAGGATTAGGAATATGATCTCTTCATAGTGACGTCTATTGACTGATGAAATATTTTTTGTCCATTTAAAAATCGAGACACAGTAAGTTGACCGTTATTCTAGTTAGATTAAATTAATTAGACTAATTGAAGTCCCCTGACAACATTTGGGTTGCCTTGGTTATTTTTATACCAATACCAAGTTTTGGGTCAATTTTTAAACGCACTTTTAATAAAACCACGCAGGCAACCAGACCGGCATAAAAACAGAAACACAGACACAAATGTTGCTTATCATAAATAAGAAGCACTACAATGTGTTGGAAAGTCGTCTAAAAGGTGGCTTAAGTACATTAAATATTTTAAGTGGCGAGGCATTTTTAGTTTAAGTTCTAGGCTTAAGTTTGGCATATATGAAGTGCTTTTAAATAACTTTGTATAAACCACTTGCACTCAAAAAGGCTGGAAAGTGCTTAATATCTCATTCTCTATTAATGTGTCTCGTTTACTGAATATTGTAAAAGCAACGCTTTTTATTAAAACGAAGGAGAGCATATACTTAGCTTAATAGTGTAAAGAGCCTCTGTAGTTATTGCTTTGTCCCCCTTTTTTATTGCACATTTGAGTTATAAACCCATTACGAGAATTTGAAGCATCTACTGTCTAGAGGGGAAAAACATGCACCCCTTGTGGTTAGTTCAGGACTTTAACTAAAACATAACGAGGCCTTTATAAGTAACGTTTTCCAACCACGGTTCACAATGCTTTATTATGCTAACACCAAGCTATTATTATTTTTCTGGAGAGGCAAGTTAATTAATCTGGAATTCTTAAATAAATTGCTATGAAAGCTTCCAAAGCTTTTATCAAAAATGCCTGTAAATAAAGCATTAAATAACATTTCAGGTTAAATCGATTCTGTAAATTCTCGACAGTTTATACGCGAGAAAAATCATTTTATATTTTCTAGATATCCCGTCGAGTATTGTGTAAGCTTTTAAAACCTCAAAATTATTAACGAAGCCAAGCCTGTGCTGCATTACGCTGATTATGTAATATACAAAATACAACAGAGCCCAAAAAATATTAATCCATTTGAGGGAAATGGAAATGGATGTCAGAAGTTATTTATTTTTAGTCTATATGTAGTAGCTAGATAAAAGCCATGAAGCATCAAAAGCTTTCCTAAAACACATAGTTGGAATAGCATAAAAGCAATAATAGCATTACATAGGCGAATCCAAAAGAAATGGCCCGGCTAAACATTCAAATATCTCAGCAGTGCGTTGATGAATAGATGAGAA
>JAQFXM010005119.1:0-15602 GCA_034693345.1 Entomobrya multifasciata
TCGGGGGAAATACGGAATCGACGGGAAAAGTAGGGAATCAACGGGTAAAAAAGCAAATTTCAAACTGGGTGTTGTAGAAGGTTCATCTATGTATACTTAAGATTCTTCTAGCAGCCCGGCATTCTGTGACGGGCCAATTCAACTAGTAAACATACATCTTTGTAATTCATTGTGATGGTTGAGATGATATTTATATTTCTACAGAATAATACATGTTTATGAAGTAGCTGTTGCAGTTGCAGTAAGTAAAGCACTTTATATTTGGCCTTTATGAAGGTATACTATAGTCTACACAATGAAAGAAGAAAGAAGAAGAACTCAAGACCGAGAACCCACATACTATATCAAGCTTCAGTTGACAAAAGGTTGAATAAATGTAGTTTGTATATGTACGTCTATAGCTCTAAAGAAAAATGCTATTGAGTTATATGGTGTACGAGAAAAGGATGAAACAAGATATGACATAAATGATTACTCACTGAAGTTTCTTAGTACTCCAGCTACTTCATAATCTTTCGCCAGAGTCTGTCATGATGTGCTGAAAACAAATGTTGTTACTTCCTTCACTATACTCGCCGACGGAGAAATACTCTTGCTTTACGAAGGCCAGTCGCTGCCATTTTATTTCATTCCACTTCATTTTTACAATCACTGTACTTCCAACCATTTCGGATGAATTTTTCATTTCTGGGAACCCATGAAAACGTTTTGTTGCAAGTTGCAACTATAATTTACAAAAAAATAAACTGTAGTTTTTATACACAAGAAAAATTTAATTTTGATCATACAATTTGACCTACAATTTCAAATAGTAATGTAAGTTATGTTACTCTACAAAAAGAAACTACATATTTACATACCATATACGCCTCAAACCAGGTGGTCGATCTCTTGATGACTGGAGAGCATCTGAGGGCATTCTATGCCCTTTTCTCCTGTGTGGATACTTTTATCAAACCAAGATACAAACATTCGTTCGTACGAAATAAGTTTAGCGTATCAAATATCCTGATCCAACATAACGACTGGTTTCTGAGCTGACTTAACCTCTCTGAATTATTTTAAACTTGAGATTTAGAAAGTTGGCGAGTAATAAAATGATGATGATTGCAATAATGAATTATATTTTTGTGTACTAGTTTTAGTAATACTTTAAAATTCCATTTTCTGTCTCTTTGTGACAAACCGATTGAGATTTTTTTCGCATCAATCTTATTCTTAATGTAATATATTGGAGCACAAATGAATATAAAAACAAGGCAACGTCGGCGATTCCAATGCTTGTCAGAAATTTATTTTATTTTCCCCCAAACCAGTCTTCAGAAGAACTGTTAATTATAAGTGTAGATATTTATCTTCATTAATATAATATTTTCACGCATCAAGTGTCCGAGCAATAAATAGGTTTAAGTTCAGTTACCTACATAGTGCTGTTTTTCAGGTTCAATTTCATTACGATGATTATTTTGCTTTTTTAGATATTTTAAGAGAGCTTGGGGAGATTTTTGTGTAAAGTAGACATTTGTCTCATTAAAGGCTGACATTTGGGGAGAATCCGGATATCCAGATGCTCTGTTGATTCAGTTGTCTTATTTGTAACGATTCACGTAATTTGAGATTTACGTAAGTACACAAATGCAGAAAAAACAGTTGAAGAATGAATCCGGCATTCTTATGTGAGAGAAAAGCATTAAGATTCATGTCATTAGGAAATCTTTTTCTTCTCTAGTTTCTGAATGAATATAAGTGTGCAAATACTTGTACAAAAGGGTGATATGATATTACTTCAAGTTACTCTAATTAGTACAGACCAAAGAATTCTAAAAGACACAAAGAGGTTTGAGTAGATACAATTCAATTTAAACAAAAGTTTGAGATGAGAATTTTAAACATGACTACTCTGTTCCATAATAGTACTTTAATGGAATTCAAAATATGCTTATCTGTGTAATATCTACATTATCATTTTTTCCAAATGTGCTATTGTTAATAAATACTTAACTAACAATAAGGAGCAAAGGAAGTGCTTGATGATTTTCGTTCCCGAACTACTACGTTTTGTCGGAAGGGAGCCTTTTATTCTAGAAATTCGGATTCTACGTGTCAATTCTATCCGTCTTTACACCTTCTATGTGTGATTGTTTCATTGTCCTTAATATTGATAATAAGCTGTTTTATTACAAAATCTCTTATAATCTGTACGTTATCTCTTACTTATCGCTAGCATTATTCACTATTAGAGTAACTTGTGTTTTGTATCAACTTTAAGGTTTCTTGAAAACTGTACAGCTTTGCTGTAGGGAGTAAATTTGTGCTAAGTTGAGTGAGAGCTCACGAGCTTCGTCTTCTTTCCGTTTTATAAAATGTTTTTGTGATTGTATTACAAGAAAAACAGCGTTCTTCCACGGTGGTGGTAGCAGCATTCTATTATTATTTTCCCCATTAAGTAAAATAGAAGTACAAGGCAAGGGGAGTGTTACAACTAACATGTACGATGATGATGATGACTATGACATAGGTAAAAGGTGGCGATACTCTCTAGAATAAGTTAGTTACATTCAACATTCTTCTCTTCTATTCTAACAACCGTAGCAGTAGCGTAGGTGAAGCGTAGACAGAGAAAAAAGACGGGATACGAAATCCGAAAAAGCCGTATCATGTTTTCCTTCATAAAATCATCAATTATCAATGTTATCACTCCTTTTTTTCTTTATATGGCAATGGTAATGCAAATGATCATAAACGCACTAACTATAAAGACTCAAGTTCACTGACAATTTTGCGCAATAAATGCATCGAATATTCCAACATAATGTTCAAAAATACGTGCATTACATATCACCTCACTAAATAGCTGATAGCCAGAAACAAGCGCAGCGAACTTTTAATCAGTGTACCGTGAAGGAAGTCTATTTTGTTCTGTGTTTATATCTTAGAGCTAATCTTGTGTACGAGTTTGAGTGTTTACTGCTCTAGGGTACAATGAATTCACTTGACGAGTGTTTATACAATGCCTTGGAGGAATGATGATATTTGAAAAGTGAGAACAAAATGTGATGAGATGCTAGGGTTGCACTCTACTGGCAAAGGTGGTGTTTCCTTGTGCTCCCCTAAAATTAGGAAAAGCTTGAGAGGATCGTAGTGTAGTCTTCTTTGTCATGATGGCTCTGCTTGAATGTTGGATTTTTGACGATCACTCGTCTTCCCCACGCCATATTCTATCTCGATTTTTATTGTAATGGCTACTATACACTACTATGGCATGTATAACAGAAGCTTGTTCCTTTTTCTGCTGTGGCAAAATGCAGTCAACGACAACGATAGTGATGGTGATGATGATGGTGGCTTTGGTGATGTGTTGTATGTCGGAGCATTTTGTCGCTTACTTACTTTGAGTGGTTTCATCTCTTTCACTCAACTCACCATCAGTTTTGTGGTTGCCTTGAAGGCTTCACCAAAAAAGCTTTGGCTTTACAAGACAATTACAAGAAGAGAGATTTCCTTCGCTTTTGGTTATGACGAGTTTTTACATGGTTTACGTCCAAAGCTGCTTTGAGAGAATTTTTTAGAGATAGAATGTGTTGTTTTTTTGTATTCTATATAAAAATATATGTTCATATAAAACATATCCTGTTTTATATCGTATTAGATATACAGGTATTCTGAGGAAATAAATATATACATAAAATGACCAGGATGATGAAGAAGATGATTTTAGTTTACACAAAATGTGTGCACATCACACAAGCACTACTACTGCTGCTTGTTGTAATTTTTCTCTCTTGCTCTTCTTATTCTACGCGGAACAGAGAGACCAGTATTTTCCTCTTTAATATTCCTCCCAAAAAAAGTAAAATCGCTGTAGAAAAATATAACCGCTAGCTGCGCTGCTATCGTGGATGGAGTTTTTTGTTGTGTTTGGTTAATGGTACAACTACTCCTGTGGTATGATAATCTTATATTCATATTTGTGTGTTCGTAGAAGGATCTCTCGGATGCAGAAAAAGTGCTTTACTAGAATTCTTATAAACTTTCATGCTCTTTCGCTCTGGCTCGTTCTTTTCTGATAAATATTAAACTCTCTCTCTGGTTTTTCAAGATTTGAGATCATGCTATTTTGGTACGCTTGTTCTTTCCTCTTGTTGTACACCAGGATGATACGAGATGGTCTTCTATTCTATTGAATTTTAGTAAAAGAGAGAAGATCGTGTGTTTAGTGAACAACCAACATCCTTTATGTAAGTTATTACGTGCCGTGTGTTGTGAGCTGATGTTGCTGTTGTGAAGTTTTTCATATTTTCTCTTGCTTGGTTGCTTGTTGTATTCACAAAACATACACCCTGACAAATTTACAAGGTGTATATTATGCTTGTATGCACATCTTTTAACATTCACACAGAAACAGAAGAGCAGAGAGAGAGAGCCATGCCATGTAATAGTGGCAGTCATCATCAGCACCACTACCAGTCGTATTGTGGTGATGCAAGAGAGATAGTGACGATGATGAAGATGATTTTTTGTGGAGAGCTACACTAAATCTGTTGTGGTGGAGTTGGCTTTGAGTAGATTGTAGAAGCATAGGAATATAATAGAATACACTTCATCATTATCATCAACATCTCGCATCTTTGGTTGCTGCTGTTGCAGCAAGTTATACGACGCGTTTAGCTTAAATAATGGAGAACTGAGAAGTGGTGACGAGAAAGAGGGTTGTACTATAGGAGTTGGCCCTCGCAGTAATTTGCTTCTTCTCGCGTCAGAAGCACAGGTTAATGATAGTAATAATATTTATGTGCATGGATGAGTTATTTCTATTATATGTATGATGCCTCGGTTTAGTTTGTTATTCTGGTTTTCGTTTTTAGCTAGGGCGGTTTTGGGATTCTTCAAAGTAATATATTATTAGTCTCATTAGAATGGCCAAAAGAAAGATTCACACAGAGGGACAGGAGGACGGAGTGGCTTGATGCGGTATTTTGAATCGTGGTTTTTCTTGTTGCCTTTTTTTCTTAAGACGATGGAGATAATACTCTTCAATTGAGAAGGGAAAACAAACTGACGACAATTTGTGCATAGAGCTGTCTTCATTTTCATACCGCGTCTGTTTTTGTTGATGCAGTTTTCTGAGTAAACATCATCGACTTGTAATGTTTACTTTTTTACTCATTGCTACTTTTCTACACAACAAACAAATCACTTTACATGCTTCTGGTATGCTTCAAAATAATATAACAAGTTTGTGAGCAGATTCAATTTTTTCGTTTAAACTACTTCTATGTGATAGATGTAATAAAGTTTTATTTTGCTCTTTTTTATTTATTGAATTTAAAGCTAATTTGAAGAATGAAAGAGTGAATAGGGTATTGGTATTCCCTATCATTTCTATTTATCTCTTTTCCTTTCTGGTAATTCTTGTTTTATTCCCAGTTGTCACTTTGACTGACAACTGGGTTAAAAAACTGTGTGTGGTATGTCGTTGTTGAAAGAGTTAAGTAATTAAAATGATTAATAATTGAAGTACCAACAGATTTTACAGGTGGTCGCATAATTAATAATTAATTTGTTAATAATTTGAAACACTTTTCTCTTTATTTTCTGCCGTTGCTTGTTATTCACATCATAATCATGATTGCCTCGCCACTTTGTTATAAAAAGAGCGTAGGTTGTGGTGATCATGATGATGATATGTGTGCAAGTTGTTTGAGCAAGCAAGCACAAACACACCCGCTACACATAAGGCGAGAAGAGTTTTAAAGAAGACGTAGCTAATAACAAAATGTTATTATGTCGAATTACAATGGTGAGCTGAGCAGAAAGGAGTAATGGTGCGTTGATCATCGTCATCATATTATCACCAGCTTTTCTAGCAATGTTCTTCACTTCAACCAGCTCTCACAAGTTTCAGTTCAGCTATGCTAACAGTTTCGTGGTTATGCCCAAATGCGATAAAATGTACTGAACTGGTCTATGACTTGACTTCGCACTCTTATTTTTCAGCTTTTTAGAAGAGTTATTAAAGCTGAAAAGCTATGTATATAATCTCTCTCTCTACCTCTCTAACTGATTCTTTAAGGTTTTGAATGTGAGTACGACGCTGGTAAGCAGGAGAAAAATCCTTGTAAAGGTATATGATTACTATGTTATGTTGAAACCTTTCTTGTTGCATGGCTTGTCATACAAGAACATAAATTACGCTGACAGGTGGTCAATGCGTTACTTTTGTTAGTCGTCGAATGTAATACAGTGAGGAGTATACATTTCTTTTAATTTGTATTGCGGTGCTTCAGTGATGAATGATTGACTTGTGGCTCTCAATTTAATAGCCAAGTGTCATCAATGTCAAAATGCATAAATCAGTCGAGTCGACAAGAGAAAGAGAGGAGAGACCGTGTGGTATTTGGCAAAGTAGTGAGAATGGTGATGGCTTGTCTACGTGTTACTTTGTGCGAGTGCTTCATTTTATTCTGTTGTGCTAACTAACAATTTAAAACGTGCATATACAAAATGTATGTACATAATACCTACCTAGGTACATAGATGATCTATCCACCAGCCAGTTGATTATATAAAATTATTATGAATGAATGTTAATTTTGGAGGATTTTATTACTTGTATGCATGTTTTTATATAGAAAGCTTGATTTAATGGTTTTAGGCAGGACTAGTATTATTTGCATACTTCTTTTATGCTTCATTTCATGATGATACAAGCTCAAAGTCCTTGTCCTTGTTCTAACTTTTTTTTTGTAAAAATGTTGAATTTTCATAGCATATTGGAAAAACTGATCGTTGTATTTCCCCGAGAATTGTTGAGCTCGGATTATTACTCCAAAAGATTCAGATTCAAGATTAGTTTTTATCAAATATTCCATGTAATTGAAATAAACATGTGGAATTTTATTTTTTAATGCACACCTTATGTTATGCATACCATTAGAAAGAAAAAAAAGTATTTCGTATCTGTATTGCATTCTTTCGTTTTTTATGTTTAAATATTGCAGCCTTTCTATGACCATCATTGTCGTATCCTTTTAGCAATCAAAATTAAAGTATTTATTGAGAAAATAGTTTAGTTTCTCACACTTTTCTTACTAAAATGGTTCTCAATAGTATATTGCATGATCAATTTATGTAGATGTGATTTCATTATATCTTTATACTTAAAGAGCAAGGGGTATTTTGGCTGCATGTAATGCACGTATTTTAAGTGTGTAGGTATGTTAGCTGTCTTCTTGCGCCCTCCCGTGTGGTTGGTCGTCTCCTGTGTGATATGTCCCCAAATTGAGGATCATTTGCATTTCCACGCTTACGTGTGATGATCTTGTCTTCCTTGAAGCCGAGAAAGAGCAATGGAGATGGAGGGACCCACACGATCACACTTTAGCCATTCAATTCCTTCGTTCATCTCGTGAACGAGTTTTCGCATTATCTTCGTTATAACCTCACATCACATGAAGTACGCATGCAGATTATGCAAAATTCATTTAGCATAAGCCGTGAAAAATTGCACTTTGTAAGTTTTCAGCTAAATAAAAGATGATTAAATGATGAAAAATTGGTAAAAGAATCATGCGAAAAATCCTAATCAAAAGGAAGTAAAAGTTCATCTTACGCAAACATTTTAAAACATATTTACGTATTTGTCATATTTTTTCGAAACGTAAATTGTGAACTTAAGCATTCGAAAATTAGAAATCCAAGTTTTCAAATAATTTGATTTAAAAAAGGGTGATTTTTCTGATTTAAGAAAATGTAAGCCTTTAGCAAGGAATTTCTTCTGTTTCTGCCACGTTCCTTTTTAAGATGATTTTCTTATCTCAATTAAACTAGAGAGGAAATTCATTAAAAACGGAAATAACTGTGGAATAAATAAAACCGTTAATGCATGACCTGAAGTAAACCAATTCCCTCACACAAAAATCAATTTTTTGGAGTACATTTACTTCAGGCGCAACTTCATCTCCACATCACATAAAGAAAGCATTCTCCATTCCACGGTTCACCTCTGCTCTTGTTCCTATTTTGCGCTGTGACTTGCTTGAAGGGAATTCAAAATCTAAACAAGAAAGCAAGTCAACCCATTAAGAAGGTTTTGTGTGAAGAGATGTTTTCGTTTAGTGCTTGTTGTAACATAACCTTGTGCAGTTGCTTTTCTGCTCAACTCAAGCAATGACTTTGCACCCTCGGATTTTTTGAAGTATGCCTTATGGTTTTCGCTTGGCTTGGACTACGACATGACTACACTACTGCCACCACCGACACCGACACCAAGCTTTACAAGCATCATAATAGTAGTATGTAGTGATTTAGGTATAAAGGCAAGGAACAAGAAGGCACTACAGAGAATACAGAAGTTGAACACGTCTAAAAAGCAAATATCAAGCTGGGGACTTTTTTACTCTGACTTCCTGAGAGAGCCAAAGAGCTCCACCGCACTCAAAGTATTTGCTCGGTACAACAATGTACATAATAGCTTTTGTAAGTCACTATATGGTTCTTGTAAAGCGGAGAATGGCTCTTCACACAAAAGGCTCATCATCATCGTCATAATCACAGGCGACGACAATTTATTTCATTCATGAGGACAACCTGATCCTCTTAATACCACAGAAAATTATTTTTCATCATCCTGATTAGGAACTCTGAGCTCTTTATTGTCTTCGAGAAGAACAAAACACTCTCGGGCTCACTCTCACACACAGCTCAGCTCACTCTTCTTTTCGGTAGACGACGAGGATAATTTGATGTTGATGATATTGTGTTAACCACTGTATCCTAACTCAATACCGCTTATTCACTCCTCATGTGTGTGTATCACAAAATAATTATATCGTTGTTTGTGAGCAAAAGCAGCCAATGTTTTATTACCATATCTTTAATCAACATAACATCCATGTCATTATATTATTCTCTTATTTTTAATCGGAGTGGGCGGGCACACGTACAAAAGGAGGTCTGAAAAAAACGGTCAAAAGACGTTTATTTAATAAAAATCATTCATTATACGACGAATTTGCTTGAATAGATTTTTTGTTTTTGATCATCGTAAAACAACTCATGCATGCTGCCTCCTGTCCTGCATAAAAGGAATAATTGCATGCTTTACTTCTTCTCATCTCAAATAAATTCGTTCTTTTTTTTGTAATATTTATGTTTATAGTTTTTCGCCGTATGTCTTTGTGCATATTTTTTGCATAACTAACTCATTTTTTGAGCTACCTTTTAATTTCAGGCAGTAAAGTAATGATCACTTTTGTAGTAGTACCCTTTTCGTATTTGGCCCAAGGCGAAAAAAGTTTGTGTGTGTGTTAATATAAGTGAAGTAATGAATGATAATAGCATTGTGAATAATAATAATTATCTCTATTCTTTTCTTCTCGCTTGTGCTGTCATTATTTTTAGTGTTGTTTTATTGTCGTTCAGTTGTCGGCTGTAATACTATATCGCTCATTCTTTTGTACTTGCCTAAATTGATGAACGCGTTCACAAAATACTTACGACAATCTAATACACAAACATTCTTACGTCCTTAGTTTCACTTCACTTCTGGTTACTGCTGTCATGAGAAGATGTTTTTTGTGTGAATTGACTTCGGTATAGGAGAGAAATACCATATCTTTCTAAATGCGTTTCTGACAAAGGTATATAACGATTTCCGCTTTGAGCAGAATTACGACTCAGTTGGGATGCCAAGTTGCATGCTGGTGTGAAATGCTGTCACATATTTTATGGCTTGTTTCTACTGTCGCCAGAATTATATCAGGCAAAACACAAGAACAACATGTAGAAGTGGTGGTATGAACATTTTATTTATATCAAAACGTATATGCTTTCATATATGTATGTTATACCTTAATAAATGGTTAGTAAATAGATCAAGTGAAAGGTCTGTCTTTTAAGAGGTGCTGTATTGTGCTTGGTGGTATATTGGTTAGGGTACAGTGAGGAAGTTACAATTTTTTGGTTTACAATATATTTGCGTTTAAAATTTAAACAGTGCTCACTATAGAGCAGCAGCGTTGCACTTGTAAGCTTATGCCTGCAGTTGAAGTGACACGTTCTCGTGTCTGACGTTTTGTTGAACTATTTGTCGAAAACTTTTTTTTTTGATGTTTCATGTTATTCGCGAATGTGGGATTTTGTGTGGACTTTTCATGTTATGTATAGACTTCATGTCACATCATGTAGTAATGTGCTAAAAATTATGTTGGCTGTTTCTTATTTCACTACTGCAACGACATCCTACATTCTTATTCAATTATGTATACTTCTCTGGGTGATATTCTCCTTAAATCTTATTTTACTTTAATTTTGGCATGTGTGTAAATAAAAGTTGACGGTGTTATGTGTGTGAGCACCTTTTGGCATCCTCATCACGATAATGATGATAATCATGACGATGGTGGCATACAACTCGGCATATAGCACACGAAATTCAATATTAAATTGCTTTGCTTACTACAAATGGGCTACTTTATTCTGTAAATTTTATGTTGTTTTCTCACATATCTCTCTATCTCTGAACTCTGAATACTTTTGAAGAGAGAAGAGAACACAGCATGACATGCATAAATAGCGGTGTCCTCACCTCGGCATTTCGCCACAATCAGTCACCAACCACTATTTTACTACCGCACCACACACACACTCAACTAAAACAAAATGTGAAATAGATACATCACGTATTTAAGTGGTGGTTTGTGCGAGTGTGACAAGCAAAGCACTATTTTGTGCAAACTTGATGAAATTTGTAATTGCGACTACATTCCGTTTTTTACGCTCTTAAAAAGTTATTCTCTTTTATTATTCTAATTTGAAATACATTATATTAGTAATGGGACAGGGGAGCACTTAAAGTTGTTCGAAGCTCTTGCTATATTCCCTCCTCCGTTTACAGGTTGGCCAAGCAGAACGAATGACTTTGGCTTTTGCTGTATGTACATTGATTTCATATTCATCGATCACCATTCTCCTGCTGAGTTATATATGTAAGTACTTACTTACTTGTGGGGCATGCATTACGTACTACTATTTTATTTCTGGTTTGCCTTCCTCAATTTATAGTTTTATGCGATACACAATGGAAAACTTTATCGAATTATTTCATTTGGTGCTGGTGGTAAACTAATTAATTATCGAAAATGGCGCTTTTAAATGTAAATAATTGGATTTGAAAAGACATTTCATGCTGATGATTTGGCGAAATATGCTACACTTACAAACGTAATTGATTTAGAAGATTGATTATAATGCGCAAGTTGCATGCTCCTTTTTTACTAATCTCAATCTGTGTCTTATGGGAGTTTATATAAGTGTGTACATAAGAAAGATGTTTGTGTATTATTTATTTTGGGAACCGATTTCCCAAATTTGTTGCTCGAAAATTTGTAGTAGCGTGGCTCATAGTTTTAGAACAACTTTCATGTTTTCACCGTCGCGTGATCGTTGGGAATTCAAACGCTTCAAAAGAAATTGAAACTGTGCTTGACTAAAAAAACCTTACTTGTCGTCAGTTTGATTGGCATAGATCGTTTAAACACTAACCGAATTTTTCGCCATTTCTATTTTTATTCTGTACTGAAAAGGCATATATATATATATAATGTACATTCGTAGGTACGTGAACTTGTAAAAGGTGTTAAATCACTATTTTCATTTGTATAATGTAGCATCTCCGCTTGCGTTGCTATTTCTTTCTTATTTAAGTTTTCCGCTTACCATTACATTTCATCTAATCACCACCTTTGTGATGTCACTAGTTGATTAATAGTTATGCGGTAAATTTTTATTTGATTGAGATTCATAAAAGCTAAAAGTTTCGTTTTGCGTGTTGATTATCCATACATTGTATTTATACAACTTTTTGTATCAAAAGATACATATAGCATTTAGATTTCTTACATAAATGAATGCAAGAGGAAAAAAAGAAGAAAATTATTGTTTGATGGTATCGTAAAATAAATGCCGTTTGATATTGAACAGACAGCAGTTCTGCGGCATACTTTCCAAATAAAAAGGATGATCTTGACTCTTGACGTTTCTCTGCTATTCTCAATAGCATCATATTTCAAGTCGGCAGTCTTGATACTTTTTGAGTTTTATTTTAAATCTTATTTCCATTTTATCCAGTTAGTTTATACTGTAGCAAATGTCTAAATCTGTTGTAAGTAACTTCTTTCCCTACCGAAGTAAAACTGCCCGGATAAATATGTAATATGCATTTTACATTGACTAGGGTGGTGAGTGATTGTATACAAAAAGGATTTATTTGTATCTTTTAACAACAGATTCTTTCACATCCAACTCCGGTGAATCCTCCTTTCTCTCTTTTCCTGTGCACCGAATATAAGGTGTAATGTGTTGAGTAGTACATACATAGCTTTCTAGAGAGAGTAGCAAATGGAATGGGATTCACTATTCTTAGCAACCACCGCCAACAACATCTTCTGTCTAGTTTAACAACAACTATTGTATTGCGGTACCATCAACGCCACAGTGTAGAGTTAGTATTTGTACGTTTTTGGAGAACACGAATGGAATAGCAAGCAGATAATCTCCGAAGGATTTCCTCAAGGCAGAGCACATCATCTGAATGAATCGTCAATCAAACATGATAGATAATCTTTGATACATGACAAAAATTGGATTTAACGGAAAAGCATGAATACAAAAGAGTTTTGAAGGCAACAGCGCAGCAGATGTGGTGGTGGTAGCACATAGAAAGCAAGCAAAGCGTGCAAGCATACAAGAAGAAGGCTTAAGACTTCACTCTTCGCTCATGTTATGCTTCTTAAAGAGGAAATAAAAATGCAGAGAGAAGGCGAGAGGTTTAGTAGTATTGAAGTCGTGACATATTGTATACTTTGCAAGGAATAAAAATGATCTTTTCTCTTCAAGCTTGACATGCAGCATTCAACTCTTCTCTTTTTGGCTTGACTTCGAAAGAACAGAAAAGAAGAAGGAAAAAATGATTGTTGAAATGTAAAGATTATAAGAACACATAGATAGAAAAAAAATGATGATAGAAAATGGTATATAAAATGTATTTTGAGGATGAAAGGATGAAGAACGGAAAAGGAAATTTTATTGCATTGGTGGTGGAAGAACATACGACGCTGTTATTTGTGTTATAGGCTATTTCTGGAATAAGCAAAAGCACTGCAATGTGTTTTCTCTGTGTGCTCTTTTGTAAGTTGAATTATTATAGGTAACGGAAATGACCATCGGATGGCTGTTCAGTTAGAATAAGTAGAAAGTAAAAACTATTTCCTGGGTGTAACTATACATTTAGTCGAAGAACACGCAAACTTACTATATTTTACTACCTATTGAAATATAATTTTCTATTCTGGTGTCATGTAAAATTCAACATGTTCTTCCGTTACATACAGCAGCACAACTACAACAAGAAAACTATTTGTACAAATTCATGTAGTTTCGGTAGTATCAAGTAACCCTCTTTTGTAAACAGGCAATATAAAACAAAAGGAAGGTACATTAGTAAAACATGGAAAAAAGAAAGCAGTGTGTTGTGTGATGATGGTGATAATAGTAGTAGCATTACTCGGCAATTGACAATAATGAGATATTATTCTTAAAAAGCAATCTGAGAAAGCTAAAGCCCATATAAGTGGTAGGGAGTAACAATGTAGTGTGGGGGTTCATAATATTATAAGCTGTATAGAATGCAGCAGCACAGGTCATAAATATGATGATAAATGGTGTATAGTGTGTGTGTGTGTGTGTTTTTGTGTAAGCAAAGCATTTCCACAAAAGGAATATTAAAAGGCATGCAGCGGAGAGAGAATACAAGGTGCATAAAGAACAGAAAAAGAGGAACAAGGCAGCAGTAAAAAGGAACGTGTTCAAATCACTCGAACCCAAAGAGAGTGAGAGAGAAAAGAGAGAAACGACACACAGGAAAGGAAAAACGGATGAGAGCTTAAATAGGACCGTTTCCCATCATTACCGCAGCTACTAATGCGAGCGTCACATTCATTTCACAAATGAAGTGGTACAAATTACACGAATAACCCTTTCATCTTGTGTAAATTCTTGTGAATTCTTGAGCCTGCTCTTGTGCAGCTCAAATCTCGGAGAGAGAAGAGCTGAGAGAGGAAAAAAGAGATAGAAAGATATTTTATAGTGGTGTAATGTAATGGTATAATATCTTCGGCATCAACAGCCTTTATTATGCATGTAGTAGCGGAAAAGATGGAGTATGCGACGGTGGAGCATTCTAGTAAATATTAAGAGGCTCAAAAAACTCACTCTCTTGCTTACTCCATCCACCACCACCGAAATAGCATGTACAACTTTACCACTTACTTTACTACTAACATACAACACTTGTAGTGGTGGTGTTAGCAGCACACTCACCAGAAGAACTACCATATCTACTCGTCCTAATAGTGTAGTAATGGCAAAAAAGTATCTAACAAGTAAGCACTTGCTACTTCATTCCATAATACCACCGCCACCACCACCACTACAAACTATAACAACTCCTCCGCCACCATCGCCAACTTACTCCACTTCTCTCTTTCCTTCTGCTACTTTTGTATTTTACTACTGAGAGATGATCCGTCCGTATACGGGTAATACACAATATAGCACACGGCAAACTTACAAGCAAGCGACCATCTCTACCACCGCTACCACCACACGATGTTGATGATAATGTTGATGCTGCTGCTTAGGAGCAAGCGAAAAGGGATCGCACAAGAACTCTGCCCTCCGTTCCCGATACTCAAAATCTCCCCACCCAGAACAAACTCCTCCGATTCGGATGTACCTCTGCACCTTTCACCCGCAAAAAAACTCTTCTTTCTCTCTTGTGTGCATCCCAAGATGAATCTCTGTGTATTTTTCAACTCTCCTCTCTCCTTTCCCCTTTTTTCTCCCTTTTCCCCTTCATTTAGTCCTTTTTCTTCTTGTTCGTGTCACTCTTGCCATAAGAGAATTATACTTAGTCAGTCACATCATCTACATAAGTTTATTTGAAGAAATACGATTTTTCTTTTTTATATGCACACATAATGCCCTTATATAGGTACATGGAGTGTGTATGTATGTATATCAAGTAGTAATAGTGAAGTAATATGCATAATAGGATGGAAATACCAGTGGCGCTGCGCTGATAGCAAAGAGAATAGAATAAGAAGAATAGGGAAAAGAAAGGAGAAGTGGAGGATTGAATAAAAGTTTTTAAGCATTTTTCTTCTCTCTCTCTCATTCTTTCCACTGATCATGTATTATTCTGTACAGATGCCTTTATCAAAAAGTGTGAGAGGAATGTGGTGATTCTCCCCTTGTTGCCCTTGCTTGCTTGACATTTATAGTGCAAATTGGTTAGCCGAAAAAGGCGAGCAAATTGAGTGTTGAGTGGCTGACAGGGTGACGGTACAAGTCGGAGAGTGAGAGTGGGAAGCTACTACACTACAATTGAGACAGAGGGGCTATAATATAGAGAGGGTGGGTAGAGATGATGTCTTATGTCTTCTCTTGGCCGCTTGGCTTGCTTTGTTTTCCTAGTTGCAAAGCTACATTTCTACAGTTTCTTCAACTTGTTCTCGCTATGATATGATGATGGTGACGATGAT
>JAQFXM010005120.1:0-15601 GCA_034693345.1 Entomobrya multifasciata
AAGAAAACGAATTATTTCCCTCCGCTCGAATTTCGAGTCTTTTCCGTGCGAAATAGCGACCTGAGAGGAGGGCATAACATGGTAAAAAAATCGGTAAACGTGAGTGAACTAAAAATATAAGTGCATTCATAACTTTATATTTTGTTTGTTGTTGTTATTATTTCAAATATTATACATTGTGTAATAATAAATGAGCTACATAAGCAACCTTTCTTTTTGGTTTGGTTGTGCGTAGAGACCTCATTAGTTATTCCCAGTTGCTTTTACCCATAATAAATTCACACTTAACATCCATACAAGTACGTATAATATTTTCCGAGTCAGACAATTCATGTTTCAAATTTTGCTTGCTGAAAATGGTTCACTTGACGACAGCCAAATTAATGCATTTTGTCCATAAGCAAACTTTATGTTTGTTATACTTGTAGACGTCATCGTCATTCTAATGTTAAAAGCCCTTAAAGTCTCATGTTACTCCATTTAACGCTGGTTCAAAATAGCGTGACCTTGGATTGCATGCGTTTCATGCTACGCTGAGCGTTGAGTGAATTATCATCAATATTATTTTTACTTTTCTCTAAAAATCGTCTCCAATTCCATTTTTCACCCTTACACCCAATCCAACCCACCCTCTACCCTACATATTGTGTATGACGGTTGTGTTTATAAACTGTAAACTATCCAAAGAAAAGTTAACAATTGATAAAAGGGAGAATATGTACACATGTTTACTTTAAAAGGGAGAATATACCCATTATACAGCTTGCGTTTAATAATGGAATTTTTTCTTGGATTGGAATTCGAAATTTTTATTGAAAACACTTCGAAAAAGTAGATTGTATGGACATTGATCTCTAGTTAGTGAAAAGAACACATTTGTAATTTTGGGTTTTGCTTGCTGTGTCATTCTGGTAGTCCGCCCACGCCACGCAAACCACCATAACGTACTTAAAACAACAAAAGGAAAATTCATTCTTTCACGTTTTCTGAATTTTAGGTGACAAAAACCCAAAAGTTTTGCTTTTGTTAGTGCATACTTCAAAGAGAACTATCTCGAATGAACACATTTTGTACTGAAAACTGTTGATTTTTTGGTATTGTGATTGTGAATCAACCTACCATTTAACAAAAAACATGATCGTGACCAAACCATACTACACCATGTCACCTTTTCATTATTCCTTGTCGTTTTTTTCTTGCTCTTGGACCATTCACTATTCTTTTTTATTCCCGATTCATTCAAGAAAAGTTTACTTACACACGCACACAGAGACTTGGGCTTTGTATGTAATTATCTTTTTAAAAGCAAATTGCAGATGTGTGCATTACATGCTTATTACAAATGAAGACATTATAATGGAATGCCAGATACATAAGTAGGACAAAAGTTACAAGAAATGTAGAGGGCTAAACTTGTGAATACGGTTTAACAGGCAGCTGATGAAAATGTTTGCTGAAAAACTTAAAACTGAATACACTTTTTAAATTATGGTTGCTTTGGAAATTGAAAAGAAAGAAAACATCTTTTTAGGAGCTTTCTGTGAAGTTACTTATTAATTTGTAATGTAATGCAACTGCTCCTGTTGCTACTCAAAAGTAACAATAGATTAACAAATATCCTTTTATAAAAAAGCATGAAGAAAATTGAAATGTAAGAAAAGGAAAACCAAAAACCGTGTCGTATCGCATCATCGCATACATGATGACAAAGAATAAAACTAGCATATTATACATCTTGTTTACAAAGTTGTGTTTGTGTAATACATACTCGAATGAATTCATTCATGATTGTGTTTAAGCACTTCTCAAGTTCAAAGAAAACAGGAAGGAGCTGTACAACATCTTCATTCACTTATCATTTTGAATGGACTTGAGAGAAAAATGTTGGGAAGAGGAAAGATTATGATTGTCGTCTGCCAACCTCCTGTCGTGTCCTTAGACTCCTCCGCCTCCTGTTTCTTCTTGGATTAACAAATTATTACAAAAATATGAGTATACATATTAAAAGTACGTGTATAGTATATAGTTTTCATTTTAAAATAAACCCATCAAGCTAGGAGTAGCTAAGTGGCGAAGCGATTTGTAACTCGATGTGCTTCCATAGTTTACAATTTAGTTTTACTCAAAATTGTAGCTTACTGGCCCTTTCCATTTAACTGTAACCGCTGATTACAAACCAACACCTGATCTTTGCTAAGCTCGTTAAGACGAGTCGAATGATATGTCACTTGGTATAGGTGACGTAATAAAAAAATTGAACTCGTAATCTTAAGGTTAATTGTGGGGTCATTTGAGGTCAAGTGTGGGGTCATTTGAGGTCAAGTGTTAAGTGTATAAGTACGATATTTGGCAGTTTTGACAAGTTTCAGGTCCATAACTTTTGACCCCGTTGACCTTTTGGGGTCAACTTTTGTGGTGAGGGAGGTCATGACCCCAGGTACCCTTGACCCAAGTTTGGACCAAATCGGTCTATGCGTTCTCGAGTTATTGTCCGGACAGACAGACGGACGGATGGACGGACGGACAGACGGACATCGTGAAGTTAATAAGTGGCTTCGCCACTTAATAATTGGCGTAAACCAGATTATCATAATAATTTCATTCGATTATTTAATTTTATCCCAAAGGTAAACAAAATGGATTTAACTTGAAAATATGGCTACAAAATCAGTTCAATGAAGTTACCAAGCTCGAAGAAAAATACAGTACATTGCTAGAAAATGGAAAAAGTTTGATCAGGTAAGAAT
Source organism: Entomobrya multifasciata (assembly GCA_034693345.1). Lineage (NCBI taxonomy): Eukaryota > Metazoa > Arthropoda > Collembola > Entomobryomorpha > Entomobryidae > Entomobrya > Entomobrya multifasciata. Next base: position 2,748 of record JAQFXM010005120.1, read on the forward strand.
ACATCAGATTCACTCTACACATTTACTAAACGAGTAGGAATGGTACACGTAACCCATATAAAATAGTATCGATAAAACACAGACTAGTACTTCGTGTCTATTTAGAAACGTGAAGAGTCTATACTTTCACGTAAAAGTGTCGTTTTCGGTAGGTTACGTGAAAATTACTAATTCTGTCATGGATTCTATTCAATTTTGAGCACTCGGTTACCGTAAATAATCAAAAACGGTTTATTTTTTCTGATTTTAAGTTCGTACAAATTGGTTAGTATGGTTAGTCATATTTTGATAGTTATTTTATATTTTTTAAGTTTGAATTTTAATTATGAGAAGATTTATGGAGGAATGACAGGTAGGATTTTACTTGAAAAGTCGAAACGCTCATACTTTTCAAAGAACAAATGTTTCAAAACTTTGTGAAAGAAAATATCTAATTATTTGAGGCATTTTAAAATCGTATTTGGGCAATTGTGCATTAAAACTGCAATGAAATACATCACGTAAATTAATCGTTTTCTCAGGTTTTGTGTCTAAACAGACTGTAATGTGGACTAGACTGTAATTTGTATAGTTTTAATTATTATTGAGCTCCCATTTTTCACATTTACACGTAACAGCGCAAACTGTCAATTTTTGTGATATGTCATAAGTATATTTTAAATGACATAATTAAATGACCTCATGTGATTAAACTCTTTCTGATTTCCAGTTACAAATATGACATCTGCATGGTCAACTTGGAAAACTTCCCCAACGAATACGACATGAAGAAATTACAAGAAACTGGTACTTTGGAGCGGCTGATTGCTAATCATTGGTTTAAAATCAGGAATAACGATGTTTTGCCACTGATTTCTCCGAGCACCCAACTTCTAAAGACAGAAAGTTCTTTAAAACTATTCCAGCAGGAAAACGAGCCCATTGCAATAGTTGGAATGAGTTGTCGTTATCCAGATTCTAACAACTTGGAAGAATTCTGGAATTTGCTGTTTGAAGGCGAAGATGGAACAGGAAATCCTCCACCATTTAGATGGTCAACAGATCAAAATTCGAAACAAATTGCAGATTCAAGAAAAACCAACGCTGGATTTTTAAAATCTCCTGTTGATCAATTCGATGCTAAATTCTTTGGTAAATTTAAAATCCAAGTAGAAAAAATATGAATATACTTAAAGAATTCAATTTTAACATGCTATTTGTTTTATAGGGATTTCTCCAAAGGAAGCCCTTTTTATGGATCCCCAACATCGACTCATGCATGAACTTATTTGGGAAGCTTTAGAGGACGCATGCATAGATCCAACTTCCCTCCGTGGTACATCTGGCTCAATTTTTATGGGCTCTTGGACAAACGACTACAAAGACATTTTAAATTCTGCTGGAGTTCAAGACTTTTATCGAAAATACATTGGAAATTCTATTGGAGCAGCGACAGCAAGACTATCCTTCCTTTTGGGGCTAACTGGTCCCAGTATTGCTACAGAGTCTGGATGCAGTGCTGCCATGGTCGCTGTACATTTGGCTTGTAAAAGTCTTCAAAATGGGGAAACTAATTTGGCATTAGCTTGTGGGGTAAATCTTCTTTTAAAACCATTTTATAAGGACATTCTACCAATGGTCATTTCTCCAGATGGTCATTCGAAAACATTTTCTGAAGATGCAAATGGATTTGCAAGGGCAGAGGGATGTGGGGTTCTTTGTTTAAAAAGAGTATGTGATGCTGTTAAGGATGGGGATAACATTTGGGCTTTAATTAGAGGTACAGCAGTTGCACAGGAAGGTGTATCGGAAAGCATAGGGACACCTACAGTACATTGCGAGTCGCTTGCGATGAAAGCAGCTTTAAAAAATGCGGGAATAAGGGCAGAGCAGGTTTCGTATGTTGAGGCTCATGGAACTGGAACAAGGGTTGGAGATCCACTAGAGGTCGCTGCGATTGCAAAGGCTTATAGTTCCCCAAAAAGGGTAGAGCCGCTTATTATTGGTTCGGTGAAGACTAATGTGGGGCATACTGAATCATGTTCGGGGATAACTGGAATAATGAAGGTGGTGCTTTGTATGAAGCATCAAATGATTCCCAAACATCGAAATTTTACAAGGTTGAATGCAGCTATTGATTTGGAAGCCGTTCCAGCTGTGCTGCCATTGGAGCTTTTGGAATGGAAGAAAACATTGGGAAATAGACGAATTGCGGGGGTGAGCTCATTTGGTATTACGGGAACGGATGCGCACGTGATTTTGGAAGAGAAACCCGACATACTGCAAAACAGTGTATTGACTATGGACATCACCCAAATGATGGATCGGTCATTTCATTTAATAAAATTTTCTGCTAAAACGAATGAAGCTCTAATGAAATTATTGGATAACCACAAACAAAGTTTTGAAAAAATGAAGGACGATTTTTTCGCAGATGTGGCGTATTCCTTAAACATAGGACGTGCGGATTTCAACCATAGGGCAGTTATTATCGCTAATTCGATGGATAATATAATAAGCTGCATTGAAAAACAAATGTATTTGATGGATGAAGTTATTCCTTCTAAACCTGTTGAGAAAATATGCTTCCTATTCACTGGACAAGGATCACAATACCCCAACATGGCTAAAATGTTGTACTCTTCAAGTCCAATATTCCAAATGCATTTTGACCTCTGTCGAAACATTTTAAAGGATTGTCACAATATTGATCTAAGGAACGTACTTTGGATGGAGGAAAATGGCGAAAAAGACGAAAATCAAATAAATCGTACAATTTATAGTCAAACTGCTATATTTTGTGTGGAATATGCCCTTCTCAAGTTGTGGCAGTCTTGGGGAATTAAACCCGACTTTGTTTTGGGTCATAGTTTGGGGGAATTTGCGGCAGCAGTTTGCGCGGGAATTTTATCAGTGGAAGATGCATTAAAACTGATAGCAATAAGGAGTCAACTTATTGATCAACTTCCGGAAGGGAAAATGCTTGTTATTCAAGCGGACAGTATCCTTTTACAAGAAAAATTGAAAGAATTTGCGGGAAATAATGAGAGCAATATTTTGGATATCGCTGCTGTCAATTCTTTATCCCAAACCGTTGTAGCAGGGGATCAAAAATTGGTAACGGAATTTTCAAAATTTTGTACCAAACAAAAACTAAAAAATACAATGTTGTCATCCACACATGCATTTCATTCTAAACACATGGATCCAATGCTGAATGAGTACAGAGAGGTAGCCGAAATGGTAAAATTTGGAAAACATTTTGGTGACGATATCAAATACATCTCTGGTTTAAGAGGAGACGTAATCTGTTCAGAAAATATTGATGGGGAATATTGGGTTGAGCATACAAGGGAAAAAGTGAGATTTTTTGAGGCAAGTAAAAAAGCTGTTGAACTTGGCTGCCGTATATTCATCGAAATTGGACCGCAACCTGTTCTCTCTGCATTGACAATGATGAATGTTGACACAAATGTTGTATGCCTGCCATCTCTTAAAAGGAATAGAGATGATTGGGAAACGATTTTAAATTCTGCTGGAAGACTTTATCTGAAAGGGGTTCAAATCGATTGGCAAGGAATGGATCAATATTACAATCGTAATAAAGTTCACAGTTTACCCCATTATCCTTTCAAAGGGAAAAAGTTCTGGCCTAAGATGAGTAACCATGACGATAGTACTGTGATTCATCCACTGATTGGATCATCATTATCGAATGCATCGCACATTAAAATATTCGAAAATGGAATTAATATCGATCAAGATTATGGCTGTATTAAAGATCATGTAATTGGTCATAGGGTCATATTTCCGGGAGCTGGTTATCTGGAAATGTGCCTAGCAGCTGGGATGGCTACGGTTGAAAACTCTTCTAATTTAACGCCGCTTGGAAAACCCAGAAAGCCAATGAAAGTGGAAAATATGATGATCAAAGCCCCACTTTGTTTAGAAGATGGAAAAACTTGTCAGATTCAAACTGTTGTGGAGTTGAATAAACAAATGGATGACAAATTAGGAGACTGGAAGGATTACACAGTTAAAATATTTCATAGGCAAGAGGAATCGAATGGCTTAAATACAAACTGGCTTGAACATGTGAATGCCACGTTTTCACCTGCTCCAACCGCTGAGGAACTATTGATAAAATTTGACGTCACAAAATTTGTTGGAAAGATATCGCAACCGGGAAATAATAAAATGACAGCACAGTTTTATAACAGATTGGCCTCAATTGGATTGAATTTCGGACCAGCTTTTCATAGTTTGGAAAACGTTTGGATGGAAAACAGCAATAAAACTTTACTGGCTAAAGTAAAGGTTCCGGAGAACGACAATAACCAATGTGGAAACTATATCGTACATCCAGTTGTGCTAGATGCTATGATTCAGGCGATAATGCTGCAGAAAATTCGAACGAATATGGAATCAAAAACAAAGCTCTATGTTCCCATCAAAATTGGGAAATATTTGTGGCTCTCAAATTCGAAAAGTGTAACGCCAGATTTGTACATTCACGTTTCTGAAGAATCAACTGGATTGCTAATAGACTCAGAAGGGAAAGTACTTGGATTGATGACAAATGTTGAGCTGATTGAGACCACTGTAAAAACAATAGAGTCAGTTTTGGAACAACAGGTTGTCACAATGCCAGAGTTATGGGAAGAGATTTGGCATCCGGAGCAAGGACCATCTCAATATCGACATGACCTAAGCATCTGTACAAACGATAAATTCTGGACTGACCAATTTGTAAAGGATTTTACAACAACGTTTAATCGCTTCAGTGAATCTCAAGAAAAAATATTTGGAGAGTTGGAGCGCTTAGTTTATCTAAACTTTGTTCGTTCTCTGTACAATTGTGGATGGAAACCAATATTGAATGGAAACTTCAACAGAAAAACCTTAATGGACCAACTTGGAATAAAAGCAGACTACTCTAAGCTACTGGACTACATGTTCCAAGTTCTTTCCGAGGAAGGAATATTGCAAAATATTGAAGCAGAGAATTGGAAAGTTATTAATCTACTACCATCTCTTGATGAAACTGAAGACCATCTGTCGGCATCAAAGTTTACGGAAGATTTAGTAAAAGATTTCAATTCCACGCTATTATTCCTAAAGCTTGGAGAAAACTACTCAGATTTTCTAAAAGGAAAGAAGTCCGCTCTTTCTTTTCTGTTTCCGGAAACTGAGGGTAATCCACAAGCTAAGTTACCATCGGTTTCCGATTTCGAAACTGAGTATGGCGATGTATTTCGTATAAAAGAAAATTACTCTGAGGTAATACGCTCTCAGTTGCTTCATTGTAAGCGTCACAATACAACAGGTGACAAGAACGTTTTCCGGATTCTAGAAGTTGGTGCGGGTAGCGGTTATTTCACTTTGGTTTATTTGAAACTATTGAAGGAATGCGACATAGAATTCGAATATACTTTTACGGACATTTTTCCAGTACACTTTTCCACCACTGAGAAGAAACTTGAGCCATATTTGAAACATTTAACCTTCAAGACGCTAAACATTGAGGAAGATCCAGCGATTCAAGGATTTACGCCAAATTATTACGACTACGTTATTGCCAGTGATGTTATTCATGCAACGAGGGACCTTAATGATACTTTGGGAAATATACGAATGTTACTAAGAACCAATGGAGTGTTTATTATGGCAGAGCAGACAAGGAAAAATAGACTCCTCACTTACCTATTTGGATTACTGGATAGATTTTGGCAATTTGAAGATACACACATTAGACCCGATCACTGTACATTATCAAATGAACAATGGAAGGAGACTCTAAATGCTGCTGGTTTGGAAATGCTAGAATCATTTCCAACCTTGTGTAATTATCACTCGCTTATTTATGCAATTAAAACGGATGAAGATGTACCTAAGGCAACACATGTTTCAAAATTCAAATCGACTAAATATTGGCTACTTTTTCATCAAGAGGACAGCCCATCCTCACAATCACTACTAAAGCAGCTTTCATCGTTAAAAAATCGGCAAGTCATCATTATTACGCGTGGAAAAAAATTCAAAATCACTGAATCCAGTACCGAGTGGAAATTCACAGTTAGAGATGAACGGGAACAAGATTTTGTACAGCTAATGAATTCTATAGAAGTTCACTGCGCTTCAAAGAACTTAGAAGGCATTATATACGCTTGGTCTTTAGACACAAAGTGTACCAGCCAAAACTATGTACTTCAACCATATTTTTACATGATCAAATCTTTACTCTGCAGAAAATTGAGTACAAATGCTAGAATAATTTGTCTTGTAAGTGGTATCATGCCAATAGAAGGTAATGACTTTGTTAACTGTCATTCAAGTACGATTGTTGGCTTTAATAAATCTCTAAAGAACGAACGACCAGACGTTCTTTGTCGATGTGTTGATATTGGACAAAGTCAGGATACGGAAAGTTTTGAGGAACAACTGTTTTTTGAATTATGGAGTACCTGCAACAGAACTCATATAGCTTATGACAGCAATAAAACAATATATACTTGCAAACTTCATACTCTCAAGAATTCCATAAATTCGGCTTTAAAGTTATCAAACGGATCAGACAGGTTCCAACTTGTTTTACCAGAAACAAAGTCATTCGAAGATTTAGAGTTTGATTCCTTGGAGCCCTATTTTCTAGAAGAAAATCAAGTTGAAATACAGATCAAAGCATCGGCTCTCAATTTTAGGGATGTTTTTAATATTCTAAAACCATCAGAATATTTTAAGGATAGTAATGCCGTTGGTTTTGACTTTGCTGGAGTTGTAAAGCGAATTGGAAGTAAAGTAGCTAAATGGGCTGTAGGAGATTACGTCGTTGGAATGAATGTAAATGGAACGCCTTTACCCAGTCATGTCAAATTAAGTGAACTGGACGTAATTCGAGTTCCCGAAGGAATGTCCTTTTGTGAAGCTTGTACCTTACCAGCTGTCGTAGAAACGAGTTACCACTGTTTGGTGGATATTGCTAAAATAAGAAAAGAGGACAATGTTCTAATTCATACAGCAACTGGAGGTGTTGGACTTAGCGCTATACAGATCTGCGGGAATGTAGGAGCAACTATTTTTGCAACGGCTGGAAGTCAACGGAAACGAAATTACTTAAAGTCGTTAGGTATTAAACATGTATTTCATTCAAGAAATACCAATTATGGGGACGAAATTCTTAAGGTGACTAATGGACGTGGGGTTGACGTTGTATTGAACTCGTTGACCAGCGATGGTTTTAAAGAGACAACACTCAAAGCGTGTGCTAAGAATGCACGTTTTGTAGAAATGAGCAAACTGTCAATATGGTCACCAGACGACGTTAAGAAATTTCGGCCGGATGTTAACTATACAGTAATCCAACTTGCTGATATGGAATTAAGTGAAACAAGGCGCCTTTTAAGTGTAGTAGAAGAGCTAGTTAGTACGAAAGCTGTTAAACCAATTCCGTATGTAAGATTTGATGCAGTTCAAATTCGAGAAGCTTTGGGATATCTCCAAAAAGCGAAACATATTGGTAAAGTTGTTGTCGTTATGCCGGAAATAAGACTTGAAAACGGGAAGACGCAGATATATACACCAATTTTTCATGAATATGGGACATATCTAATTACAGGGGGACTTGGTGGGATTGGATTTGCTGTTTGTGAATGGATGATTGAAATGGGTGCAAAACATGTAATATTGGCTGGGCGAAAGATTCCAAGTGAATCTTTAATTGAATCTGTTAACAATCTTAACAAAACTAAAGAAGGAAACATTATTCCAGTTCAATTGGATGTTAGTAATTTTCATGAATGCGAGAAATTAATCAAGGAGAAAATTTGTACATTGGGGCTTCCTCCACTCAAAGGAATAATGCATGCTGCTGGAACTCTTCAAGACGAATGAATTCTGGCAACGGTATGACAGCTCATCAAACATTTCATTCAAGTCGGAGATACTTCGTGAGAAATTGAAAAGCATTTTGAGAAACATTCTCAAATTGGAAGATACTGATAATATTGAAGACAATACAAAATTTCAAGAGATGGGAGTAGACTCACTTATGTTTGTTGAAATTAAAAATGCTGTCCAAGTGCTACTTGGGAATAGGGAAACCATTAATGCTAGCTCGTTGAAGGATTGTAATACCATTGAACTTTTATCTGAAACTCTATTGAAAATTATTGAAGACGGATCCGTTCAAACCGAAGACACGCCTCCGTCAAAAGAGGAAGTTAACAATTTAATTAAAGAAGATTCCGTTTTACCAGAGTTTATATGCAGTAAACCTGGTCAAGTTAAAACGGACATTGCAGATGTCGCCACTGTATTACTCACTGGCTGTACAGGAATGCTTGGGCCTTATATTCTTAAAGAGCTTGTAAATATGTCACAAATAAAGCAGGTTATTTGTCTTATGCGGCCACAAAAACTAATTTCTGGAATTGACCGATTGAAAAATGTGCTTATAGAACGTGACCTACTATTTCAAGTGGATCTTTCTAAAGTTCAATGTGTAACCGGAAATGTGGCAAAATCAAACCTTGGAATGGAAACTAGCACTTGGGAGCAATTACGCGAAAGTGTGGATGCGATTTTTCATTGCGCTGCAAACGTTCAACATGTTCAGCATTATAGGAAGGCTAACAGGGATGATGATGTTCGAGCTGTGAATATTGGGGGTTTGAAGAATATTTTGGAGTTTGCATGCTCAGGAAGTAAATTGAAGCATGTTTACTGTGGCTCAAGCTTATTAGCTGTGGGCACAGTAGATGAATTTGGATGCGTTTCTGAAAGCTGGCCTGAGGCTACTGATTTGGATAACGTTACAAACCTTGCATACCCAATTTCGAAATTTGTTGGAGATTTGCTCATGAAAAGTGCGGTTTTGGAGAGAGGCATTCCTGGAAAGGTTTTTCGGTTTCCGGTAATTATGGGTGACTCGAACACAGGAAGGTTTGTGTTAAACCAAAATCATGTCATGATGAGGTTATTGTTTATGTTGAAAAATGGAATTATGCCTGATATTCCATATCCTTATGCTACTTTGCCTGTAGATATTTGTGCATCTACAACGGTAAAATTATTTTTTAATCCGAATACGTCAAATGACATTTTTAACGTGTCAAATGTAACGCCCGATGTAGAACAACAATTTGTTCATGTGGCAAAGAAACTAGGATATAAGGTGGATATTGTGAAATATTCTGAGTTTTGTGAAAGGATTCGCGAGTCTACGCAAGAGGATTCCCCTTTTTCAATATTTCAAGAATTTTATAAAAATTTAGAAGAAACCATGTCAAAATCCCAAGTATTGCAGCGGTACATGATGGATAGGAATTCAAATAAGGAGTTTTTGGTCAGCAAGAAAATTGCTAAAATTCTGCCAGAGTTTTATGAGAATCGTGTTTCAAGTATGGATCAAATTTACCGAGATCTTCTATATGCAAAGAATCAAGGATGGTTTACAAAATATAACTTGTGAAAGTTTTGTAATCGTTTTTATTAAATGTTCATGGTTACAGTAGACATATTCATTATCACAGTAGTATGTAAAAATTATTATGCATATTATTTTTTATTATGATTTGGAGTGTCGATTAAAATATTTGTTTGGAAAGTTTACAAAGTTTAATCTAATCTTTAATTGCTATTTTAGCTAGTCATCCAATAAGTGCGTCTACAAAAGGTTTTTTACATGGATTATAGTGAGCATTTGATAATATTTATATTCGTATATTTGAATTTCTCAACCGCGACCATAACCAAACTTTCTGTAATTTAACCCTGCTAATATTGATTACACCAAACTTTCCCTGTATTTTTCTTCTTTAAGCAAAACAGTTACATATGTTGCTTAATTTCGTAAATCTTCTATTCAGTTAATTCATAATAATTTCTGCTGAAAAACATCTACTCATATCAATGTTGATGATTTTGATGATAATGCTGACTTAACACTGTTATCCATGGCTGCTTAAAAGTTTAATATAAATATTCTTTATATTACAATTAACCTTTACCGATTAAATCTGCCTGGAATGGAATCATTTTAGCATAATAAAATTCGGCATGAGATGTGACCTTAGGTTATTTATGTTGCTCAGACAATGTTTTTGGAAAACAAATACCAGGTGAAATTATTATTCTTAAAAGAAATGGGTGAAAATTGATAACGTGTGCGAGACATATTCAGCAAAACCTAAATAATTATTATTCAAATCTCAAATAAATATAATAATATTATTGGAAAATCTAACGCCCACTTTTGTATTATATAAAAAGTTGTTTACAAGCTATAGATATTTCGGCAAAATAGTTTTGGGAGGGTACCTGTCATGTTATCGATAACATTTTGGCCACGTAGAATAAAATGTCAAACCAAAGTCACATATTTTATGTCTTACAACAAACCGATCGTCAGTTATATGTAGATAGCGCTTAAAATCTGGAAACACATCGTCTCTGACGTAAATATTCCAAAATATGTTCACTTTTTTAAACAGAAAAAGCTTGAAAGTGGACACAAATTTTTGGAATGTCTTTTAAATTACCAAGCAGAAAGTCCCATTTAATTTTGTTATGTAGCCCTCAACACAGTTATAGAAAAAAAAGGATTTTAAAGTTCTCCATCTCATATCACGCGTAATAAGCCTACGAAAGTTATTGTTTTTTAAAATTCTGTGTAAATTTACATAAGGGATGCAATTTTTCATAGTAAAATTTGTAATTTGTAAAGTCAAGAAAAATACAAATTCAATGATTCTCCGGCATTTGCATTTGTTTCAAATGTTTACAGACATAGCTTCTAAACTGAACGTTGTAAACTTAATGTGGGACCACAAAGGTCAGCAAATAAAACTACGTCAAATGTTTTCAACAAAAGGTCGGTGGTGCTGCATAAATACAAGACTTTGTCTACACACTTTTCTTGTTTTAACAATAAGCATTCAAACATTTTATTTTTTACTTTGCTGCAATGATACGCAAGTTTCAGTATCAAGTAAATTTCTTTGTACTGTAAGTCTAATAGTGTTAGCAACAAGGCATTCATTGTTCCATGTATAAAGACTTTTGAGCTGTTTAAAACATGGTAAAAAGAAAAACCATGGTAAAACGACATGGAAATATGTAAAAATGATGACGTCATTTGTATACATTTTGTATGCATACTGAGCCGTGTATTATCCTAGCTAGATCTTTAGTTGACCACAGAAAAGGCAGCTGATACTGATAACAGTCTACTTATCTAATTAAGACTTAAATTTGTGACGGCAAAATAGCAAAGTAAATTATATTCCATAACAGACTACTAAAACTATGTTGGATTACAATGATCAATAATCGCTAACTCATAACACTCAGCATAACACTTCGCTGTAATTCTACTTCGTTTCTGAAATGAAGTTACCAGCGCAAGTACCTTATTTAAAGCGTCATAACCTGCGAATTTTGCAGACACGTACCTTGTGTTCATTAGTTTCAACTCAGACGTTCAATCCAGCATGAATACTGTATAAATATTTTAGTGATAATAACATTTTGACTGTGACTGATGACATGATTTTGATCCAATTATTATGGAACGGATGAGTTGGTAACTATAAATAATGGCTATCAAATGCAAGAATATTTAATATTAATCGCTCACCTTGCTTATTTATCTTCTAAAATACATCCAGAGCCTCAGTCAATATAAATTACCTTTACATTGTTACGATTTGGCGTTTTTTTTGGGTTTTACCATGATTTTTATTTTGACATGTCGAAACTGAAAAATAGTTCTATCATGTTAAAATCGTGATTTAGACATGTTTTATCATAAAAATACTTTTTACATAAATGCGCCTTGGTTAGCAACCACAAACTTACAATTTTGGTCGTGCAGCAAACTGGCTTCCGTACAGTGTTTATACGTCAATGGCGTGATTCAAATGTCACATCTTTACACCATATTTTCAAAGTGCCGAAAAAAGAGAAAATATTCTTTGATTGAATCATTAAACTTATGCTGTGCGTACGCAATAATGCCGTGCGCTTTTTTGTTTGCAATTGGATACCTATATGGACTTTTTTGGCTCTTTTACCATGTAAACCATCTATTGCGGGATATTTACTCATTCCAGAATGCAGTCCCAGGTTTGAATTGAATACTGGTTTTAGTGCTTGGCACACTATGGTTAAAGTTTTAGTGTTTTCTATAAACCATTGGACCTGGTTTGTTTCCGCTGCTATTTCGGTATACGTTATGGGAGGACTACAAATTCTTTGTTTGCTTAGCTTCTGTGACTATGTCAATATGGTTGACAATATGTGTAAAGCAAAAACTAAATCAAATTTCCACGAAATAAGGCCAACATATAGATACATACAAGTTTTGAATGGTTTAGCTAATGAAGTTCAGAAGGGTATTTTAATGTTTGTGATAATGTTTGTTGCTGTTTTTGTTTACGCAGTTGGTATGACAGGCATTGCTTTGGTTCCCTGGACAAGTAGCAATGTAATTATGTTAGGTTGTTTAATATTATTGGTTATATTTACAGTGATATTTATGGTAATGGTAATATTGTTGGGTGGTACACTCTGTCCCAGCGGATTAAGGCACCCCTATTTTTCGTAATATTTCCCATGGATGTGGACGAAATTTTTTACGGCTATGCAGGATAGTACTGAGCTAGGTCTTAAGTAAATCTATGATAATTGCCGAATTCAGGTAGTACGCATATCAAAAATGTGTCATGAAAACTGGATTTCAGGTGTCCCAGCGGATTAAGGCACTTCGTTAATTTAACGTTGAATTTGTATACCTACAGCCGGAAAACCCATTAAAAGCCTAATATTTGAAACTTTTAGACAAAACCAGTTGCATAGCCGTATTCTACGCAAAATTT
>JAQFXM010005121.1:0-15596 GCA_034693345.1 Entomobrya multifasciata
GAAGAATGCGTTGCAGTTTGTTACCGTTTGCTTTACACTTACGGGTCACATTCCACTAACCGGCCACGGCACTGGTTATATTGATGAACTTTTATCATTTCAAAAATTACAAACGAGTTGTATTGCACTCAGTTTGTTAAAATTTAGAACACAATTTAAAATATGGCAGTGTAAATCTCAATTTACAAGAACAAATCTGTTCTAAGCACTTATCACACTAAATATAACGACTATACTGAGTTTTTAACAAAAACTATTGTAATAGTAATTAAGCCACAATTTAATTTACTTAAGATAGATAAATACAGATGAACAAGTTGCTTCTAAAGAGATGGGTTTCAGACTTATATTTTTTGTACTAGTACCGAAGGTAACATTGTCGAGTCCATGTAAATAATTTTTGACCCATGCTTGTCTTTGGATCGCCACAAAAGTTCAAGGAAACTACATAAATGTTAGGAAACTGTTCCCAAAACAGTTTGTTCTCATACAGATTTGCACCCTTCCAAAGCTTGGTAATATGTAGCGTTGCATCACCATCGTAATCCTCACCTGTTTTGATTTTCTTAATAACAATATTTATGTAACGAAGATTTGGAAAGCGACAGAGTATAGGGAATGTCACTGCACCACAGTTCACCAGTTCAGGAGTTTGTACACTGGGTAAAGTTGTAGTTTCTGTGTGCCTACGATACTTGTAAATGCATGCATTGCCAATTTCAAATTTCAAACCCAAACATGTCAATTGAGGAAAACGTTCTTTAATCTTGGCAAGATCCGTTTGGGCGAGATATAAACCACAATCAGTAAGTGTACACTTTTGAACATTTTCACATCGAAATTTCACCAACAAACCAAAATACATTAGTGGTATGGTCAATTGTACCAAGTTTGGTGCATCCAATGAATATTCTCCTTGATGGTGATGAGCAAATATGCTAAGCTGTTTCAGTTTCCTGATGTAGGGATGCACTAAACTTTTATTAAAATTGCACAAAAAGCTTCCATCATTGCCCAATCTTTCATAGTTTTCCATTTCGATTGTCAACGATTCCAGGTTTTCTAATTTAGGAAAAAAGATAGAATGCCAATTTTCATAATCTCTTTTTCCCAATTTTTGCAATGCATCCCAACCATTTTCGTTTCGGATTTTATGTGCGTCAACCCAAAAGACTAGTGTAAATCCTTTTAAATTGGGTAGCTCTGCAAAACATAGTTTTACACGATCCATTAAATCGTCAAGTCTAAAACTTCCCGATAGTACGCTTTGACGAATTTTCAAATAACTTATTCGAGAACTAAATGTTGTAAAAAATCTTGTCACCAATTCAATACGAAATGATTTTCGAAGCAGAATGTTGTCCCAGCAAACAGTTGAACCCACTATTTGAAATTTGCTGTTGTGAGTAAAAAATTTCAGATCCCGTAACCTCAAAAATTTGTAAGCTTTGGTTAACTTTTGTATTGGTGATTCTTTCCATGTTGGAATATTTCCGAATTCAAGTTTTCGCATGTCTTTCAAATGGGACTCCTTATCAAATGGCAATAAAGATGGGTGTGTGTTCAAAAAGATGTCTGTGGCACAACTCCAATCCCGACATACACGGCGACAAGAGAGGAGGTCATTAAGATTGAGTTGAGGGTACAGGAGCGGAAGAACCTAAATTGAAACATAATTGTTATTTGTACAAATTTTACCTTATAAGGAAATGCAATCGTACTGCACCAAAAATGTACAAATGTACACATCTTTACCTTTTTGAAAGAATCTTGTACTAATTTCTCATTCGTATTGCCAAATGTATCGTCTTGTAATTTTTCCATCTCTGAAGAAAGCCTCCTTATTTCGGCGTCCCTATCTGACAAATCAGATGTATGTTTTGTTACAAGCTGCATTAACCCAAATTTGTTGTTGGGGTCGTCCAATCCAATCTGCTCCTGTTAAAGCAACAAATATATAATTTTAGCTTGAATTTCTGGCATGGTTGTACACATTATACATGTCAATGATTTTATACTAAAATGATTTTTCTACCTTATCATTGGATGAATGCTGTTGAAGTCCTTTTATTAACTCATTTAGTACGTTTATTTCTTGATCTTTCTGATTAACAAGAGTTTCGAGTAATTTAATGTGATTTTGTATAAATTGATTACATTCTAAGTCGTTTTCGTTTTCTGATAAATTTTCGTCTGGCCTTGTTTCGGCGATAACTACATTGTGATCAACACTCATCTCAGTGTTCAGTGGCCCCGTTTGTATAAAGACATCACTTTCACCAAGGTCGTCCGAATTCGGAGATAATTCTTCTACGACCTCTTGCTTTACAGATGAGACGATATCCTCCTCTAGTTTTACTTTCGGAAGACAGGTATTCACAAGTATGTCACGTGGTCCAATCAATTTTCTTGGAGCAAACATTTTCTTTGCTCGCTTCATTTCCATTTGTTCTTTTAACTGATCACTGGCCCTACGTTTCTCGGTTGCTTCCTGTAATCTGGTTTGCCTTCCAGTTTGAGCATGAGAACTACTTGATGCCATTATGAACTCCCGATTTTAAAATAGTAGTAAATGCAAATTTATATTGTTACGAATAGTACATAATAACACAAAATACACTGTAAAATGGAATGAAAATGACGAGTGTTTTTATCAAAGTTAAGTTGACATCTAAAGCTAAAACCTTTGCAAATTAAAATGTGTTTTTCCTCTATTTGTATCTTTTCTTATTATTATTGTTTGAACCACTACTTTGTAAGCAATGCAACCAATGTACCCCCATAGTTGGCTAATGCTCATATTGAATATACATACATATTATAACGAGTCTTGGTTGAGATGATACATTGGTGTGAGCCATGGTTTATGATGCTGCACTCACAAGAATAAGGGAATCAGCAGCTGATTTTTTTGGGCTGATATTTACTTTGTCCTTTAAAATCAATTCTTCCAGACAAGCTTGGATTTATTTATGCCTTCAAAGTCCAGTTTAGCCTATTTCTTTTTAGATATAAGGAAGCGTGGCATTATTTTCTAGCGGGTTCTTAGCACAAGTGTAGATCTTGGCCTGGGTATCTTTATTTATGGTGACATGAGTTTTCCCTTGAACTTACAAGCTGTGGACTAGATTGGTTGGTCTGGCCTTTTTCCTGAAACAATATTCAGTTGGGTAAATCGTTCTAGTTTCTCAGGTTATGTACCAGAACATTGTGATGCTATTACACACTTGATAGCAATATGAAATGCATGAAAAACTCACCCAGTCACCTCAGCAAATTTCATTGAGTAGCTCGTCAATGGCTCAACTTTTTTGGTTTATTTACCAATTGTATAAATTTATAGGTTAAAATGCATGAGTGTACAATATGGAAATAGACTTTACATGTCCTATAGTTCTAGTTTACTGAAATGCTAGCAAAATATCTTGAAAAGGTTGCTAGATTTAAAAATATTACTCAACGATAAGCATGAGTTCTAAATATTGCCAAATTACACAATGATCAACATTAATTGTTACATATTGCTGGTATTTTAACAATGTTCACTCACACTTTTCGTGTTTTTTTAACTTGGTTAATCTAATAAAGGAAAACTATTAATCAATTGTATAGAGCCAAAGAGCAGAATCCAAGACTTTCAATTTCAATGAATTATTTAGCATGTGTTTCATTCACAGTAATACTGATTATTTAAAAAAAATATGATTTTCAAAGTGACTTCTCATGTTAATCGTTGACATTTAAAGGATCATTATATAATGAATGCATTCAAGTAATATTTTGAATATTCAATTCTCAGTCCACAATGAAAAGGATTGTAACGAAATATTTTAAATATTCATGTTAAAATATTTACAAAATCGCGATTCAAGATACTTGTCAGCCCATGCAATCATAATTAGCTTGAAGCACACTAAATATATGGTAATTTGTTCTTCTTGTTCGTCTCAAAACATTGGCACGGTTATTAAACGCAATCAAGTTTTGCAAACATTAAAGCATATGAACATCCCAAATTTGTACATATCGTTAGTATTCTGCTGACAAATTACATGGTAAACATCTTGTTTTAAAAGAAAAAACCTACAGAAATCGTTCCTTCTTCATACGCATGCAATTGCGTCGGTTTCATTACTATTATTTGCCCAAATATGATTTTTTTATTCTGTGGTTATGTATAAAGCATTAAAATTCTAAACAAGCTTGCATATTTAAGCATTGCGGTATAACCGGGGCCCGAGACATCTGCACGACGAGGGAATGATTCGGCTTTTCTTTATCAGTTTAAAAAACTGTTCTAGAAAATGTATTTTTATCTAGATTCGTGACTACCTATTCCTTTATATCCATTGGTTGTAACTTTCAATCTTGTTTTTCTTCCTGTATGATCATGAAAACCAGTATATGCAATTTTTTTTTTACAATTTTGATTACAGACGATCTAAAAAACCATATTTTATATTTAACCTTTTTATAAAACATTTCGGCGAAAACCTGGGGTACTTGTTTACGTAAGAACAACATAATGAAAACATCTTTGTATAAAAATGGTCATACTCATATATTTGTGTAAAAGTCAAATCAACGAGACAAAATAAATTTCATTATAAATGCAGTATCAATTAAAGTAAGATAATCTTTAACCA
Organism: Entomobrya multifasciata; assembly: GCA_034693345.1. Lineage (NCBI taxonomy): Eukaryota > Metazoa > Arthropoda > Collembola > Entomobryomorpha > Entomobryidae > Entomobrya > Entomobrya multifasciata. The sequence continues at coordinate 4,647 of JAQFXM010005121.1, forward strand.
CTAAGGTTTTTGTTTTGAAGTCATCATATATTTATACAAATAGCTTATAGTTGAGTTCCAATTTTTAAACTCATAGTTAATACCTCTACCATATGTATGTAAGCCGTTTTAGTTGTAATATATATATATATGTATATGTCCAATGTTGAAGCCATCACCTTAGGTAACTTGTTAAGAAAAAAGTGTATGCAATAAAATTGTCAAGTAAAATTAATAAACAAGCATGCGTTTATTAGAATTGGTTGAAAAACTTTTATGCTTTTTACAACATTGGTGAACAATTAGAGAACAATTGTAAAATTAGTGAACAGTTTACTAATTGTTCACAATTAGTAAAAGCTTCCAGTAAGTCCAATATATATTTACACATTTGAATGAAATAAATTCACTCCATAACACAAATATAGCGTATTTTTATATGAGAGAGCACAAATGAAACATTTCTGGTAAACTTCAACAACATTTTGAGGTTAAACATTTATTCAGATTAGCTTTTCTTCTATGCTTTTCCTCATTAATACTAATCATGTTTAAAACTTCTTATTTTAAAAATAAATATGAGTTTGTAGAACGAGAGCTATCTATGTATATATCTTTCTATCTAAACTGAAGGATAAGACATACTAAAACATATATATACTTAAATATTAGCAATTTTTTTAAAAGCTTTAATAATTACATTAAATTTGTGGTTATTGCAATAATCTAACCAATTGAGTTAAAAGTTTGTTGATGTATCTTTAATTGAACAAATCTCGAAAATGAGCGTACTTCCATTTTACACACCAATTTCGAAAACGTGATATGTTAACGGATTTAAATTTCATTTTCATGTCATTTTACATCTGGAATATTTCTTCTAAAAAGTTGTCGCAACAATATTTAGCATAACCATCTCTGGTCCATTTTATATATTTTGGAGATAACGTTTTTGGAAGGTTCACCACTTAACTCTAAAGTCAGTAATGAAATGTTAGGAAAATGCTCCCAAAGTTCTTCTGATTTATATAGATTGAAACATTTCCAAAGCTTTAAAATTTCCAAGGAAGGGTGTTTCGAATATTTTATTTCGTTTGCTGTATACTTATTGACAAGTTTTAGGTATTGAAGATTTGGAAAGCCATCTAGTATAGTAAATGTTATCGCACCACAATTTATCAATTCTAGCGTTTGTACAACGGACAAATGTTGAAACGAAGGGTCATAATTAATTGGAGCACTGCGTGGAACGACGTAGCGATGATAAAATTGCTCACTGATATCTTTTTGTGAGAAACTAAGACATTTTAACTTAGGAAACAGGTTTTTAATTATACTGATGTCTTGAGAGATCACGCTATTCGGATATCCGGTAATTTTCCACATATCGGCATACAAATTCTAGTTTGTCTAATTCACTTCGTGGTAAGGACACTTGTGCTAAATTTGGGAAAACCAAACAGTCGGAAGGATCAAAACCTAGGGTAATTATGCTGGGTTGATTGAGCTGTTTAGCATATGGCTGTGCTAAACTTTGGCTGAAATTTTGAAGAACGTTAGAGTGCTTGGTCCAGTCTTCCCAGTTTCTAGTTTTGGAAATGAGCTGGATTGCCAGTTTCTTGGTAATGTTTTATTTCGCATATTTTCCAATGCGTTCAAACTATTCTCATTTGTAGCAATGACCGCAAGACCGACCCATCTTGACAATTGACCGTTACACAAACCCCATAAGAAAAGCACGGTGAATTCCATACCGCCAATTGTCAACATCGGTCGGTCTTGCGTTCAGTGCTACATTTTCCAAATTTTCGAAGTCAATGCATAACACTAACTTAAAATGTATTTTGGAAAGCTGTTTGAGACACCGTTTCAGACGGTTCATTAATAGTTGAATTTTAAAATCGGGTAGCTCGATACGTTGACGAACTGTGAAAGATTTCACATGAACGTAAAGGTTTGACATATTTTGGTATTTCGTTAAACATTTTAGGCATAAATTAGGAATGCATCCAACAAAACCTCTGGTTAGTCAACTCCAACTTGTAGGTTACAGGCTCAACCTAAAGTGTACCAAATATAGCTTTAACATTGAATCCAAGAAGGCCTCCGATACAGTAATATGTGGGATTTTGGGTTCATGAGCTAAAATTACTTCCGTTCATGCATTTAGCCTAGTCCTTCACCTACCGAGCTAACAAAAAATTAACGCAAAATTGGCATCGTTTTGACGTAATTTGGTATTTGGTTAAAGTTTATGGGCATTGGTTCGGACGGCATCCAACAAAACCTCTGGTTACTTAAATCCAACCTGTGGGTTACAGGCTCAACCTAACGCATACCAAATAAAGCTTTTACATTGAATCCAAGAATGCCTCCGGTACAGTAATTTGTGGAATTTTGGTTTTGTGAGCTAAAATTACTTCTGTTCATGCATTTAGCCTAGTCTTTCACCTACTGAGTTAACAAAAAATTACCGCAAAATTGGCATCATTTTGACGTAATTTGGTATTTGGTTAAAGTTTCTGGCCATTGGTTGGGACGACATCCAACAAAACCTCTGGTTACTTAAATCCAGCAAAACTTCTGGTTACTTAAATTCAACCTGTGGGTTACAGGCTCAACCTAACGTATACCAAATAAAGCTTTTACATTGAATCCAAGAAGGCCTCCGGTACAGTAATTTGTGGAATTTTGGTTTTGTGAGCTAAAATTACTTCTGTTCATGCATTTAGCCTAGTCCTTCACCTACTGAGTTAACAAAAAATTAACGCAAAATTGGCATCATTTTGACGTAATTTGGTATTTGGTTAAAGTTTTTGGGTATTGGTTGGGACGGCATCCAACAAAACCTCTGGTTAGTTAAATCCAACCTGTCGGTTACAAGCTCAACCTAAAGTATACCAAATAAAGCTTTAACATTGAATCCAAGAAGGCCTCCGGTACAGTAATTTGTGGAATTTTGGGTTAATGAGCTAAAATTACTTGACTAAATGGCAACGGAGCCGGTTGGAAAATTAAAACAAATTTGTTTCAAAAAAAGCGTTGAATTTCAAACGATTTTGGGTAAAATGTGAATGCATTTAAATAGTCTGACTGATGGACTAAACAAAACAAGCTAAAAGGATAAGAGCGAAAAGGATGAAGAATTAAGAATCGAATTTAAAGAATATTAATGTGCCCTTTGACCTTTGAGGTAGTAGGCAAGCAAATATATACACTGCACATTCTGCACACGTAGTCTGCTTCACTTTTTTTCTATTTTTGATTTGCTTCTAAAAAAGTTTTATGCTACTCAATCGTGAAATTTTTTCCCATTCTTGTTGCCCATCTCTCAGTTATTAAAATAAGCCTAATTTTAACTAAATGGTTTAGCAGCTGAAAGGTTTCAAAGATTACATTTTTTTACGTGGGAAGGGTATCAGAAAGCAAATATAAATATGAGTGTGATACATAGTCCAAATCACTTTTGAGTTACTTCGTTAAGTAAATATCTTCAGTAGTTATTCAGACTCCACTTTTAAAATAATTCAAGCATTTAATTTAATTGTTTCTTTAAAACTTTCAATCTTGCCAAATTTCAATGAAAATATCATATTAATAAAAATGTCTTCTAAATCTTTTGCTGCCCTCAATTATTTATGTAAAATTCAGAAAAAAATATGTCTATCTCTTTTTCATAAAATCCGGGTTTTCAAATTATTGAGGAGATGGTCAGAAGAGAAAAAGTAATTTGTAATTCACTCCAATGAAATTCCGTATTTCAAAAGTTGAGAGCATTACGAAAACCATTAAGATGCAAAGCAGAAGAGCACCAGCTCACATTTAAGTTACCAGACAGCTATACATGCAAACAGGCTCTGAGGGAAACGAACTAACATTGAACTTGGAAATCGACACGGAAACAGCTGATGATTTTGAACCCATGGAAATAGACAACATTAAAGATGACCCTTTCTCCCAAGATGATATCATGAGCAGAGCAGTGATAATGGCAACGATGCAACTAATTATCAGGATAACCATGACGACGACCAAGATTTCACTGGAACCGACGAAGAAGAAACCGATTCCTCAGTGGAAGATGGCGCCTCCAACCCAAGTGATTCCTCCAAAGATACGGAACCCAAATGTTTCAAGAAAAACTTAAAATGAGGACCAAGTGTCAAGGGAACAAAAGCTCAATGAGGAGTTCAACTTCACATTTAACAGCGTCACATGACAAGCTGCGTGGACAAAGGATTACGAAGGAAACTGACAAGGAGGTCGCCGATCCCAATGATGACATGGAAGCCGACGCTGCCGCCACCGAACAAACTTCGAAGCCAGCGAAAGCCAAAAAGAAAAAAAAGACGGGGAAAAAAGGTGACCCCAAAATTTCCCGCATTTATGATGACCTTCCACCTTCACCACTCGGTATATTCAAAATATTCAAATTGTCCCATTACCCAGCCCGCCTTCCGTCCACTCCCCAATTTCTCACGTCTTAGGGTAAACCTTCATGTTGCAGAGTTATCCTTGGAACTATGACCCCACCAGTGACACACTGACCCTCGGAGCAGGTATCCCAATTTCTGTGTTGGAAAGCCAAAATGGTGAAAGTCTCGAATTAAAATGCTCAGTGTGTTCAAATTTTTCAACAGTTTATGATAAAAATTTGCATAATGGGAGGGATCAGAGGAAACAAGTGTTTGGAATGGTGAGAAAAATGTGGGAACACGTGCTTATCAGTCATCTGGACGGGATCCGGAGTCCGGATCAATGTACGAGGAAAAGGGAAGACATTGGGGCATTGTGCAAACATTTAATGCGTAGTCACGGGGGAAGGAGGAGGGGCGGGTTATTTCACTGTAGTATTTGTGGAAAGGGGCTGACCTCTTTGCAGACCTGTTTGGAGCACAAAGATAAGCACATGGATAAGCAGGAGGGGGACCACGTGACTTGTGAAACGTGTGGGAAAAGTTTGCTCAGAAGTAGTTTGCCGCAGCATAAGAAATTTTTTGTGAAAAAAATGAGCCTCGAACTATTTGTCAAATTTGTGGGGTGAGTTTATCGAGATAGTGGACTATTAAGGGGCACATGTTGAGAATGCATGCGGGGGAGGAGGTGAAGAAATTTGTGTGTGAACTGTGTGGGAGTAAGTATGCGGTGGAGATTGATTTGAAGAATCATAAAATGCGGGAGCATAGGATTTATCCAGAGGTAGGCAAATGGAGTGTAGGAAGGGATATGGGAGGAAATTTACGTGGGCGTTGACCTGTTGTAAACATGAGGATAGGTGTGATGGGAAAACGGCTAGGAAAAAAAAATATAAAAATGTTAAGAAAAAAGATATGAATAAAATTTTTGGTTGATTTTTTTTTCTGAAATTGGGGAAATTTTGTTAATTTTGATAAGTATTGATAATTTCATGTGTTTATTGTTTATGCGAAATATATACAATTAAATACATCATGTAACAAATTTAATCTTTATTTTTATCTAATTGAAAATAATGTGTAATTATACATTTTTCTTATTATTTTTGTAAATGTACATAGCTAGTTTTAAATATTCTCGAACACTTAATTAATTAATATTTGGCAATAGTTTAACCGTTAATTTAATTTGTATAAAAATTATACATAAATCTTAAATTTCTATCCTAAAAATATATTTCATTGAATTTTTTTTATCTTAACACAGTATCCTTTTGAGGAAAATATCGCATGCTTATTTACCAAATTGTTCTACAAATATCCATTTTACACATAATCGTAATTAGTTAAATTTGGTACAATGTTTAGTCAACTTGTGATATCAAATTTATTGCGCTGCCCCTGATTTACTTAAATTTTTGCACTTTTTCATGTGAACGCTTAACAAAGCATTATTGTGATACTTTTTGTCACAATATTCACATTCAAATGGACGAGTTGAATGACTTGAAGGATTATTTTTATGTTGATTCAGAGATCTTTCAGACTTAAATATTTTTCCACACTCGTCACATTTTACATAATTTATTTCAATGTCTACACTTGTTTGACAAGCTTCTTTATCAATTACTTCTATTGAAATTGCAGTTGATGGTTGCTGCTGAGGTGTGCTAGTTTCTAAAGAGTCTCCAGTCAAATGGCTTTCCACAGTATTACTTTGACTTGCCCGAACATGTGTTCTCTTATGCTTATTCAGGTTTCGTTGACATGAAAACTTTTTCAGGCACAATTTACACTGCCATTTCCATTCCTCAGGGGTCATATGAATTCTAGCGTGTTTTTTCAATTGTCCTTCCGTGTGATATTTATTATTACAATGGGGACAGGGTATTGTTCGTTCTGTATGTCTGTAAATCGTGTGTCGTTCCAGTGCCTTTTTCGATAAACTCACATGTCCACATTGAACACAAGTTATTGGATTTGTGTCATTCTCGCCTATGCTATCCTCGTTGTCGGTTGTTGCATCTTCAATTCCCTCCCCCGCCACATTTTCTGTAAACATATCAGAGTTAGCCCTTAAGTCCTCGGCCTCGGAACTTAATACTTGGCTGTTTGAAAGAAAATCCAAATTTTCATCAGAATCTTGATCGGCAACGTCGACACGTTCCAATTTAAGTTGTACTGAGGACGCTGTCACAGAAATAATTGACGTCGATCTAAAATATTAAAAACAATGTACAATTTTTTAACTAGCAAATTTATTTAACGAAATAATATTTATAGTAATTTATTATATTCTTACGAATTTTCGCAACGATTTTCTATGTCTTTAAGGACATCATGTTGGTTGTCAGTTACTACTGCTGCTGTAGAGGTTTGCTGCATCAGTATTTCTTGTGGGTTTGTTGTAATTTCTGTGGATTCTTGAATTGGGTTATTTTCTGTGACGTTCGTTGGAAGTGTACCACCGTGGAATTTCATATGTTTGTTAAATTGTTTTCTAAGACGAAACTTCTTTTTGCACACGGGACACTCCATTCCCAGAAATGTATGAGTTTCAATGTGCCCCGTTAAATGGCTTTGTTTGTGGAACCTTTTTTGACAAATTGGACAAGGGTATTTTCTTTCTGTATGAATATAGTAAATGTGCTGCTCCAAAGCTTTTTGGGAATTGAAGGATTTCTCACATTCGTCACACTTTATCTTATTTATTTCCATGTTCATTGTAGTGGAATCTTCGTCTGGAATTGCTGGGGACAAAGTTGATTGTTGTCGTAAAATTTGATTGTTAGTATTGTCGGTAATTCCTAATGATGCCGATGCCGCCTCAGCATAATTTTGGTTCGGATTTTCATCGTTGGCAAATATAGTTGGATTACTGTACGAAGGGAATTCCACCTGTTGTTCATTATCAGTAATATCGTCACGCTCTACTTTAGGCTGAATAGAGGATGACCTAAAATAAAAAGTTTTAAAATAAATTTATGAACCAGCTTTGTCATCAATTTTAAACTGAATACTTTTTATGTTTATGTTTATTATCCTTACACATCATCGCTACATTTTTCTACGTTCCCAAAATTACCATCATCGCACTTTGCTTGGTCGCCCACATAGTCATCTGTTTCCATGGAACCTTTGGAACCCCCTTCAGACAAGTTTGGGGGCACCATTGTCGCTAGTTGACTTTTCACATTTTGACTCTGGAATGCACGATGTTGAGACTCAGTTAATTTTTGGCGACCTTAAAATCATTTATATAAATTACAATCAACAAGCTTAAATAATTACAATTACATTATAAGCTGAATAAAGTGGTTATTGTATACGATTGTAATAGATTGTTAGCCTTCTTACCAATTTTAATACTTTCTCTAAATTTCTTGATCATGTTTCGGCAGTTATCTTTGCTCAGCTTATCATTGTAAAATATATTCTTAAAAAGTGCAGCTGAGAAGTTCCACTTGTTGGAGGACTTATCATTTTGTTCTATTGTATTCACAAGATTATCCAATTTTAACTCTAATTGTAATTCTAAACACTTGATTTTGTGGTAAACTTCACAAAACGAGTCCACATTTTTCTGACACTTTTCACAGCAGTCCAGTACCAAAATTGGAGGAATTTTTGTTAACTCTAGTTCATCCAGTAAACTACCAAGGTCATCGAATTGGGTATAACTTTGTAAAAATTTAATGAACGTTTTAGTTGTATCTAAATGATTGGTAGGTTGAACAGATTCTACACAAAATAAACAATATCCTCGAGTTGACATTTTGAATTGATTAAAGTTTTTTGAAACAAATATCCGTACAAAAATGTTTGCACCAAATTTTTAATTGGTCTGCGTTTTACGGCCTAATTATTACCGCAAACTATAAGCCGGCTTGGGTGTACCAGCGATAAGAGTGATGCAAAAAATTAATTAGTAAAATGACCATTTTTTATTGATAGTTTAAACTCACGAAAAAAAAATATAAAGGAGCATGGCAGGAAAGTAGAGTCAGCTGTGGACATGTTTTGATTTTGTCAAGTTGAGTTGTGCTCTGAGCTGCTTGTTTACATTTGAGCTTTTAAAAGACAAAGACGCGTGAGTAGAGAAATCTCTTCAATTTAATTCTAACAAAAGTTAAAGAAGATAAACAAAGAGACAGTGAAATGTGAAACAGTTAATTATTTTAAAGAAATTCTGTTCAGTTAAACTCTAAAAGAGCTGGTTATTTTGGTTTGTGGTAGAAATAGAAATGTCAACAATGAGAAACTTATAAAGGGATAAATTGAATTTTAACTTTAATTGTTGGGCACCACAACTTGTGGCTGGACATTAAAATAATTTATAATTAAATAATTATTTTAATAATTAATTATTATAATAATTAAAATAGTGAGAATGAAAGGTATATTGTCATTAATCATCATTTAACTTTAAATATTTACTTGTGGGTTTCATATGGTGCTTTTTTTTAGGGAGATGAGTGGTGTTGTAAAGAAGGAGGTGACTAGTGAGGTGGATGAGGAGGAGGCGAAGAGGAAAAGACAAAAGCGTGCAGATTATGCACGACAAATGAGGGAGAGAATGAGGAAGATAGCTGCGGGGGAGGTGGAGGGAGTGGGGGAGGAGGAACGGAGGAGGATTGCGGAAAGGTTGGAGAAAAAAAAGGAAAGGGATCGGGAGAGGATGAAGGAGAGAAGGTTGGAGGCGATGGTCAAGGGGTTGGGGAAGTGGGAGGAGTACAAGGAAAAGAAAAGAGAGGAGCAGCGGGAGCGGGTTAAAAGGATAAAGATGACGGAGGAGGACAAGTGGGAGGAGATTAAGAAGAGGAGGAGGGAGGCGCAGCGGGAGCGGGTGAGGAGGATGAAGGAGATGGAGGAGGAGAAATGGGAGGAGTATAAAAAGAGGAGGAGGGAGAGGAAGCGGGAGAAGATGAGAGAGATTAGGATGACGAGAGGGGAGGAATTGGAGCAATACAATAGAAGGCAGAGGGAGCAATATAGGAGGAGGAAGGGGATGAAGGAGGAGACGGAGGAGGAGAGGGCGGCGAGGAAAGAGAAGGAGAGGTTTGATAGGTTGGTCAAGAGTGTGGAGATGACGGAGGAGGAAAAGGAGGAGAGGAGGAGGAAGCATTGGTTTGGGAAGCAGGCGAGATTGGCGAGGATGACGGAGGAGGAGAGGGAGGAACGGAGGAGGCGATATAATCAGATGCAGAAGGAAAGGGTCAAGAAGCTGGATGAGGAGAAGAGGAGGAGGCACAAGGACAGTTTGAGGAGGGCTTGTCAGAGGTATCAAGAGAAGTTGAGGCAGAAGGGCCCAGGGGAGACGAAGAGCAGATATGAGAGGATGAAGGAGTACAATAGGCAGAGGTGGAGGAGACTCGGGGAGATGAATAAGAAGAAAAGGGGCTACTATGAGAAGCAGGATGAGGATTGGAAGAGGAGGAGACTGAATCAAATGAAAATGTATCAGCAGAAGAGGAGACTGAGGAGGGAGTTGGAGGGGACGATGGAGGAGGAGGAAATAGTGAGGAGGGTGGAGGAGCTGGATAAGAGGTTGAGGAAGGAGCTGGGCATTGGGCCACCGAGGCTAAAAGGGCCGTATAGAAGGGAATCTGGTGCGATTGATGGGAATGAGGGGACAAGTTCAGCGGTGTCAGTGCCACAATTTAAAGTTGAAGGTAGATGCGGGGGAGGAGGGGACAGTTGTGATTTTGTTGGGCCCAGTTCTCCAACATGTAGTGCTAGTAATTTTAGTTATGATGGAGCTGTTCATGTAGCACCGCCACCAGTTCATCTTCCGGAAGAAGGAGATGGAGATGACTTTGGGGAATTTGACGACGGTGGAGTAGCGCTGCCTTCCCCTGATGCCATCCAACCAGAGTCACCGCTACCACCACCGCCGCCTTCTCCTCCACCGGTCAGTATCCCCAGAGTAGGTGAGGTGGTTGCATTGGCATTGCCTTGTAAATTTTGCAAATCCCCTCCATTCTCAAGCGAAGATAATCTCAAAGCTCATCTGAAAGCTGAACATTTCAAGATTTGTTGGACGTGTCCAAAATGTTCGGAAATTATGATCTCCTCCAAACATCTTTCAGAACATTTTAAACAAGTTCATAAAAAGCCGCAAGAGGATTCACAGAAATATGATAGTTTGCCAAAAGTAGTAGGCATACCAGCTAATTGTAAAGTCAGTGAGGGAAAGGCGGACCCAAGGAACAATGAAGCAAGTAAAGTGGAATTGTTGTGTATGCGGTGTCCATGGCAACCACAATTAACCAGTTCAAGTTCAACGACAATTCAAATGTTTAATTGTTCGAGAGAGCTGCATGGCCACGTGAAGAAAATTCATAGGAAATACTACTGGCCTTGTGAATACTGTCATCTTTTAAAATATTCCAAACAAAGTTTAACTGTTCATTTAATGTTTTGTAGAAAAATGCCTAAAGATAAAAATAGTCAATTGATTGTTTAATTGTGTAACTAAGCTGCTATTGAGTTAGCGTTTTATATATTGTAAGAAATATTTTAATTAAATTACGAATTTAGTATCACTTAAAAAGTG
>JAQFXM010005122.1:0-15594 GCA_034693345.1 Entomobrya multifasciata
CGAGGCTTCATTATTGAAAACAAAATATGTCCAGACGTCAGCAATGACTACTGGCCATGCATTTTATCGTGTAGAAAAAAAACACTTGCTATAAAAACTTTTCACGATTAGCTCTCAATGAATAAATGATGACTTTGTTTGCATACTTATGACTTTGATGCGTTGGAATACTTATATCTCGGTTATTAATTAGCTATTCCTGTAAAAAATTCTTCGATTAATATTATTAAAATATAATGTAATACGACTTTATATAACTATATTTGGCGTTGATGCGATGATTGAAGCCATGTTACTTTTATTTATTTTCGTAAAAACTTATTTGTTAATATGACGTGTTTATTATGTAGTTGTAAGCTAGAATAAGTTATAACTTTTCCCAATTCCCAGACCACTAACTATGGCGACTAAATAGTGGACACAAGTTTTTTAACAAGGACTCGTTTACTAAAATCGGGGTATTCACGGAAATACCTTCTGTGATCTCACTTGCAAGGTTAAGCAGCTCGAGAAAACTCCTTTTGCAAATATTGAAGATGCTTTCCTCATTGATGATCCAAAGTAGATTAAAGATGCAAAGAACTTTGTCAATAGAAAGCTAAAACGTAACAGTAATAAAAAGCTAATAGGTGATAATGCCTTAGAAATAATGCAAATAGCGGTTGGAACTCACATTAACCAAACCTCAAATTCCGATGACAAAAAGTAACGTACAATAAGTACCGAAACCAATACACCCAAAACGTCAAACCGACAGATGAATAAAAACGCCTGAAACTCAAAAACAATCAACATATCGTTGAATCAAAAGCCAAGTTAATTAAAGTCTTGCAAATTTTATTCACCATCATTTCCTCCTGTTTAAAATTGCCACCCGACATATTTTTACAAATTCAAACCATGTAAATCAAAATACACAACATCAGTATATTCTTATTGTAAATCTCAAGACTTATTAAGTATTATGATCATCGATGTCTTTATGATTTTGATGACTGATGTAGTAATATTTTAACGGATTCTTTTGGAAAGAGGTGTATAAAAGTAATAATAGAGAATTAAATTTTCTAACATTTCAATTTACTTAGCTCTTGATGATATGACATACTGACCTTTTGGGGATTCGGGTGTTTTGACTCGTCAGTCATTTTAGCGTATCTGAAGTTTTGGTTTCGGTCCTCTTTGTTATCGAACTTCGAGGTTTGGAAATTTTGACGCGACGCAGTGGACACACCACATATTCTGCCATGATAAGGAATCTTGGCGAAATCCTAGTCAACTAAACTTGTTGAAATGTTGGTTCTACCTTCTTTGTCGAAGTTATCACATATTTTGTGTTTGTGTAACTACAATATTTGCGTTAATGTGACCAATCTGAATTTTGCTGTCTACAGTAATATGTCTTTTATAGTTTTCATTTTCATCCTCTCTTCTCCTCTCCTGTGACATACACATTTACATACTTTTTTACATGCTATATAAATCAGCAGTAGCTTACGCACGATACTCGACTGTAAAGAAACTTGTAGATTCACGAGAGACACTATACAGCTGTGCAATAGGACATTCTCACTCAAATTGGATTTTGTTTACATACTATATACAGATACCCCCCGAAACGTCTAGATTTGTCCTTGATTGCCCTAATCAGCTGAGAAAAAACTTTGATTCTGAATTAATTAAAAAATATTTTCATAACAATTTTTTTAAAGGTAACTAAAAATTTACGTATTAAATGTGACTATTAACAAAAATGGTTCAAAAGTAAAAATAACCTGTAAAACAATAACTACTGCTTTCTTTTACATAAATACAGATGGAGGAACACCCGGTTGACGTCGCCACAGACCAACCGGTTGGTACTAACATAACAGATACCGTCACTGCGGAAAAGGATTCGGAACAGATTAAAAAGAACGAACAAAGAAAAAGAAAACATGCAGAAAGGATGCGCAGAAGAGAGATGAAATCAAAAAGCGAGAAGCAGAAAGAAAAAGAGTTCAGTATGCAGCGAAAAAGGATAGAGGCCCCTTGACTTTGGAGCAGTTGCAGAAAGTAGAAGAACTCAAAAAGCGAGAAGCTGAAAGAAAAAGACTTCAGTATGCAGCGAAAAAGGACAGTGCTCCCTTGTCTTCGGAACAGTTGCAGAAGCGAGAAGAACTCAAAAAGCGACAAGCAGAAAGAAAAAGACTACAGTATGCAGCAAAAAAGGACAGTGCTCCCTTGACTTCGGAAAAGTTGCAGAAACAAGAAGAATTCAAAAAGCGAGAAGCAGAAAGGAAAAGAGTTCAGCGAGCTAAGAAACGAGAATGTGAAACATTATCCTCAGTAATTCAACGCGAGCAGAATTCGGAGAGAAAGCGAAAATTGCTAATTAATTTAAGGAAATCAGATAACAATAGCAAAAAGAACTAAAACTAAACACTGGTGATCAGCCGACACGAGACCATTTTCAAGATCCTTCTGCAATTCCAAATGGGACTCATGGTAACATCCTTGACCAACCTGTTGGTGACACTATAGCCTTACAATTTGAATTAGTCCTTCCAACCCTACATTGCAGTACGCCAACACGAAATGAATCATCAGCAGTACCCCAAAGACAGTTCAATTTTCAAGATGCTGGCCCGTCGAATATTACACGCAAATTCAAATTAAAAACAAGTCGTCCATGGGAAAAGATGCTCAAAAGTTATTTTGAAAAAATAAAACGAGGTCCCACATGGATTTATTCCTGTTGTGGAGGATTGTTTTATCGAGAAGGCATACGGCATATTGACAAAACTCAACTACGATTGTGGGGATTGAAAGAAGATATGATTGCGAACATCCTTTACGTGGATCAAACCAATTTCCAAACATGGCAAAAGAGGAAGAAAGAGCATTGTTTGTGCGAAACATGCTTCAAAACAACAAAAGCAAAACGAGTTCCGAGATTGGCACTTTCCAACGGGTTGGATTATCCTGCCATTCCAGAAGAGCTCAAGGTAAACCTTGCCTTTTGACTCTAGATATTAATCAAATCATTCGTAATATGAATTTAACAACATGTTTTTTGAATTCGCAGGGCTTAACATAACTAGAAGAAAGAATGGTGGCTCCAAGACTACCGTTTATGCAGATAAGAATGACTGGATTTGAACAGCAATGGAAATTACACGGTAATGTGGTCAACGTGGAAAGTAACATTAACACGTGCGCATCTTGTTTACCTAGGCCATTTTCTGAGATGACAGTTGTCCAACTAAAACTCATGCGTAGAATGAATTACACACGACCATACTTATATGACAAAATAAGACCAGCTGTCGTAGCAAACGCTTTGAAGTATCTCATTGAGACACCATTGTACAAGGAAGATGACGTAACACTAGCAACAAACTGGAATGAAAATTTGGGTAAGTTATTACTCATCCAACCGGTTGGAAACTTTGATTTACTCCAAATTGTTATCGCAATGTACCATTATAAACGAAATAGATTTTTTATATATGTTTCTGTTTGTGTTAATTATTAGCTGAAGAATTGCCATTTGGTGTGGAAGAGGATGACAATATGTTACCAGAATCTCCTGCCACTGAGGAAAACGAAGAAATGGTTGGCATTGATACTGTACCAGAAGAAAGTGGCATAGCCGATGACCAGACGTTTTTGTACATGGAGGATATTGCAAATGTTGGAATAAAAATTGCACCAGCAGAGGGCAACACGCCTGCACCATTACATCGTGATCCAATGGCAGAATTTCTATCATTTCCAACCATTTACTGTGGCCAAAAACGAACACTCGAACCAAGTGCTAAACTATCCTACACTGATATAGTAAAATCTGAGCTTAGAAGATATGATAGAAGATGTGCCAAACCAGAAAAGATATTCTTTTCATTTCACAAGTGAAAAAATTAGAAACGCATTTCAGATATGTTTGCGATAAAAGCCAACCGAACATCAAGGTGAAAGCATAACAGCTGGAATGGTGGAGTCACCTGAGTATTTAAAGAACATGATAATGAAAGATGGTGGATATTCTGTTTACAAGCTCGTTCGCTCAACTCCTCCCTATTGGAAAGAACAACTTAAAAAGGTCACATCAATGGTCCGACAGCTTGGGACATGTACATTCTTTATCACATTGTCTGCTGCAGAAACTCGATGGCCAGAACTTTTGACACTACTTGTCGCCATTTTGAAGAACCAACCGGTTGGTGAAGAAGAAGCTATGAACATGCCATTTGCCGAGCGAGCTCAGTTAATTCGACAAGATCCAGTAACTTGTATGCGACATTTTGATCATACGTATCGAGCTTTGCTGAATACTCTTCTGAAACCAGAGGACGGTGTATTTGAAGGGCATGGCATTGAAGACTGGTTTAGTAGAGTGGAATTTCAAATGCGTGGTTCACCTCACTCTAATGGCTTATACTGGCTTAAAAACGCACCTCTCTATAACCCAGAAGAACCCGCATCAGAAGAAATATGTATCAAATTCATCGACAAACACATAACATGTGCGCGTGACGAAGAAGGAGACATGGCTAACTTAATACCGTATCAAATTCATCGCCATAGCCATACTTGCAAGAAGGGAAAAGGCAAAGTTCGTAAATGCAGGTTTAAGTACCCGAAGCCTCCAATGAATGAAACAAAGATTCTTTTACCACTTGAAAAGGATTTAGCCAGTGAAGAGTTGAAGCGACTCACCCAATTGTATACTAAAGTTGAAGTTCAACTCAACGCTTGGGGGCGTAGTTTTGATGATGATGTCACCTTGGAAGACATTAAGACATGTTGGAAATGCTTGAAATGACACATGAAGATTACATTGCTGCAATTCGAACAACCATATCTCGTCCTACCATATTCATAAAGAGATTGCCTAAAGAGAGTTTTATAAATGCGTACAATAAAAAGATACTTGGAGAGCCAATATGGATATTCAATTCGTTCTTGATGGATATGCCTGCGCAAAATATGTTGCCTCGTACATTTCCAAATCAGGAGGTGGAGTATCTAAACTTTTACGAGCTGCTGCTGCGGATGTTATGATGGAAACAGAAGTATTGCAAACAAGTTGCTGAAATGTGCAAGTATTCTTATCAAAGGTTCCGAAATTTCAGCCCAAGAAGCAATTGCATTTTGTCTAGGGATAAGTCTTACTTGTAGTAGCAGGGATGTGCATTTTGCTAATACTGCAAGAACGTATAAGAGAGTCCGCATGCTGAAACCACAAATGGAAATTGATGATTTAGATGATCAAAGCCAAGACATTTACATGACCAATGCAGCTGAAAGATATGCCAAGAGACCAATTGAAATGGAATCTGTCTGCTTCGCCGAATTTCTAACTAGTTGGGTTCCAGCAAAGCGAAAAAAGAAAGACGACAGCTCAGGCGGTAACTTAATAAACAAGACTAACTACCAACCGGTTGGTTAAACTTTATTAATAAGAACATATATATATAAGGTTTATACTAATCGTTTTTACTCGTATGGTTTAGACGAATCTGAAGTTGGCAGTCAAGATGGTAGCATTCAAGATGTTCAACTTAAATATCAGAAACGACAGAAGCCTAAAATATTACGGTTCTGTAATTTTTCAAAAGAAACGGAGCCTGACGAACACTGGAGGGAGCAGCTTTTGCTGTTTGTGCCTTGGAGGAACGAGCTACAGGAAATAGAAGGCCAGGCAGATTACTTAGCTGTTGCAAAACAACACGAGGTTGAAATTCTTGAAAACTCTCGAGTTTATTACAAACATCGAGCACTAGCAACATCATTGGAAGAATTAACGAAAGAAGTTGACTACGACCGCATTGAACCCACCGAAGAAAATATTGAGCATTCGGATGAAGGCCCAGACATTAATTTTGATAACGAGGAAAACGAAAACTACGTCAATGAGTTTCTTTCGTCAAAGGCTCCGCCTCCATTAAAAAAGTTTTTAGCCCCAAAGCTAGTAAATGTGACGGAATACCAAAACATAATGCGGTCCCTTAATGTGAAGCAAAGAAAAATCGTAATGGAAGTCTTGCATCTCTTGAAAACTAGGAAGCTTCCATTTTAAATTTTTCTTTCTGGTGGAGCTGGAGTGGGAAAAAGTCATGTCATCACTGCAATCGTTCAGAGTTACCTACGACATTGCAATAAGCTTCCTATTTTTTCACCGGAATCTTTACCTGTTGTAGTTTGTGCTCCTACGGGTAAAGCTGCATTCAACGTATTTGGAATGACGTTGCATAATGTCTTTCGTCTTCCGCCTCATCAATATCGTGGTCCTATCCCGCGCTTAGAAGAAGGCCTTGCAAACAGCTTTCGACTAAAATTCCGTAATACAGATCTTTTCATTATTGATGAAATTTCAATGGTTGGTGCTATTCAGCTTCAGCATATTGACTGTAGACTTCGCCAATTATTTGACCCAAATAAACCGTTTGGTGGCAAGTCAATTTTAGTTGTTGGCCATATGCGTCAGCTCCCACCGGTGGGAATGTCGGCCGTGTTTAAATGTCCTGACATGCGTGGAGCAGAGTCAGTACGATCGTCTCTTGTTTCAAGAAATCCATTATGGCGACTTTTCCAGCTTTATGAGTTAGACGAAATAATGAGGCAACGAAACGCGCATGCTTTTTGTAAAGCTTTGAACAATATGGCTGAAGGGGTGATGGATGTTGAAGATATTCGTCTGATAAGGTCTCGAGTGGGACCATTTTTGAATTCTTAGGAGACGGCTCAAAGCAAGAAAAGGAAATGTTTCATGAAGTTGCCAAAACATTTGATAGGAAGGAATGCACGGGACTGATGTACACGGTCAATCTTCAAGTCGGCGGAATGTACTTTGTTACCACAAACATAGATGTGTCTGATGGACTATTTAATGGGGCCACATGAATATTAAGAGCAATTGAATATGGTCTCAAAGCAGGAACTGTGGATGAAAGAATGCCGACAAGTGCATGGATTGAGTTTTGCAATCCATCAATTGGCCAAGAGATAAGATCCAATCCTTGGGTGAGACAACGGGCTGCTCGCAACAATTTTCCAACCTGTTGGACGCCTTTTGACAGGATAAGTATCGTTCTTAATAAAAAACTTCATTAGATGGAAGTTACAAGGAAACAGATACCTCTTCAAGCTGCCAACGGTATGACAGTCAATAAATCTCAAGGATCGTCAATGGAAAAAGTTGTCGCTTGCGTTGGAAAAAAAATATCCCGAGAGAGACTTTACGTTGCATGTAGTAGGGCAACCAGTCTGGAGGGATTATTTATTGTTGGACAGTTTGAACCGCCACCATATCCTGGGCACTCAGATCCAGTAACTATTGAAATGAAGGAACTGGCAAAAACCCGTATTCATTTTTCATATTCCTGACACCACTGAACAAGGCGGAATATATTTCCATAACATAGAAGGCTTTCTGTCGCATCAAGCAGATTTATTGTGTGATCAATTTATAATGTCACGAGACTACTTGGTTCTAGTTGAACCTAGAATTATATCAGCCCATTCCATCAACTTAAATGGATACTCTACAATTTTCCGTCAAAATTCCGTCCAATCAAATTCTCTGTGCAACTCTGAAGGAATTCTTCTTCTAAGTAAAGGTTAGAAATTATCTACAGCAACATATTCATTAATTTATTCTGTATCTCAAATGACAAGACAACGTAGATATTTCTCCCCTTCCAAGAAAATTTAGAATTCTCCCTTCTCTAGACAGTGTAGAATATCTCCCATTCCTACATAACGTGAGATGATCCACTATATTTCGTATACCTATGTTATCTGTATGATAGCAGAGCACAAGCTCTCTTGTACTGTGCTGAAGGGAAAATTCTTTGCCTATTGAGAGCACTATCTTCTCCCGTTCCAGCATAAGGAGAGATATGTTTCAGATTATCCCAACTGGATCTCCCATTATGCTGGAACGGGAGAAGCTAGTGCTTGCTATAGGTAAATGCTTCTCTCTACAGCACGCATCTCATATCGCAATACACATCTCGTGCTATGTAGGAATCGGAGGCATTCTACACTGTATACGGAAGGGAGAATTCTACATTGTCTTGGAAAGGGGTAAATGTCTACGTTGTCTTGTCATGGGAGAAATAGAATAATATAATGGATGATTGCGGCCAAATATTAAAAATAATTTTCTTTTTGATATGCAATAATGTTTCTTATTTGCTTTCAGATATATCAGAAGCGCCCAGAAATTTAGAATTTGTTTCCCGGAAAACTTTGAACAGTCATTTTTTGATCCTACATGGGACAGTCAAAGATATAAATTTCTATGCGTTGTATAAGCATCCAAACTTTCCCGCGATGAAGTTTCTTAAACTTTTAGGCCAACAACTAGAGAGACATTCTTCAAAAAACTGCTAGTCTTTGGTGATTTGAACATAAATCTCTCTGATTCCTCGAATGGCAAAGTTATTGCTTTTTTTAAAAAGTATAATTTAAAATCTGTTTTATCGTTATCTGAATCAACAACGGATTATAATACTCATTTAGATGTCTGTTTCACTAATGTTATTGAGCTGCAATGTAACGTTTATGAAAATTATTACAGCTACCATAAGCCTTTGTTTATAAAATGGTGAGTTCAAACAGTTACCAACCGGTTGGTTAAGCTATGAAAGTCATGTGCTGGATTATTTGTGACATGAACATTTTTCGTAGGAAAAGTATGAAGAAAATTCTTATCTATTCATTTGCTGAATAATTTTTTAATATTAAATATTATTTTGATTGGAATAAACTAAAATTTCAAAACTCCATAGGATTTGTAAGTACGCACGCTAAAAATTTACTTACCATTTATGATTTGGACATGCATACTCTGAAAATTATTTCGGTCTTCGACTCCATAGCTTTCCTCTACGATAAAAATTTTTGTTGTAAGTTGACGCTGCCAAAACCCCCTCAGAGCCCAAATGTCATCTCTATTCACATCAAGTCTCGTTGGATCCCTAAGACATTTCCATGCTTGAGTAAATCATGTATAGGAATAATTGCACGTGCTTTATTAGTTAAATAATTTGCAATACCATGTTGGGTAGCCCAAAAGTATTTCCAGAGGATTTGTAGCAAACAAGGTTTTGCGACTCAACAAATCCGATTCTTGTAATTGAAAAGGTTGCCTGTTATTAAAAGTAACTCAATATTTTAATACAGTGAAATGTTTTGATATATCATTGTACATTGTACTTCGGACATTGTATTAGCTAGTATATTGTTCAAGTACTAGCTAATAGGTCAAAATAAAATAAATCGAATAATGCAATTTTGTCTAAATTTTACACTCAAATCTGGAAAATGTGACAATGTAAATTTTGGTACCAAAATATAGCGGTAATTTGTTTGAATTTTTGGTGTTTGAATTTCATTTTGCCCCAAAATTTGCCCCCAAGTAAAATATATTACGAACGTAAGATGCTGTTGATTCAGTTGCATGTAATTCTTGAAATTTGCGAAGCCAAGCTATGTGGCATGAAAAGTTCAATAAGAATGGCACATTAAATTAGCATTGACTCTTGTATATTCAGTATAACTGAGTTTGTAAGTACTCTGTTCTCAGCTAAAATGTTTTGTGGGAACTATTTCTTGAGAAATATAAATAAAACCTAAATATATAATAAAATAACTATTCAAATGTAGACAGCAGTATGTGATTTTAAAATCTGCTTCTTTCGAATAGCTTTCAGGCAAAAAAATAGCTGTGTAGCCATTTCAAATGCCTGTTGGAAGTAATATTCAAAATGACGAAGTTCCGTTTTGAGGTTCACGACAACCACTTGTCTGAAAAATGTTATACCATCGTTGTAGCTAAAATTTTCTTTGTAATTTTCTTGTCCGCAAATTTGACTTAGAAATGGCATCAGCTAAACTCTTTTCTGAAAGTATTGCAAAGAATGCAAAATCCCCATAACTTTCGCGTGCGTCGGAATTTTGAAAATCAGTTTTCACATTAAGATAGATCATTCTTTTCTGTATCTAATCGTATGCACATTTGTACTCTTTGATGAATCCCCTAACAGATACGAAGCTTCGAAAAAATATCTCCAAATTTACCTGTTCCGAAAGTATTGCTAAGGTCAAAATTTGATTGCGTAATATTTCGATTTCAAACCCAAACATGAATGTTTCACATACTTACTGGTAAAGTAAGTTGTTTTGAGTCAAAATAAACTTTTGGTTTGCAAAATAATCCCACGTTGCATCTCCCTGCTGCTCGTTTACAGATCAAGGCCGTAAGTGGTTATGTTATGTAAGGGTTTTACAACATATGAACACTGATTTGAAATTTAAACTGATTCTTTTGATAACTTTTGCTTCTAATTAATCAGAAAATTTGTTTTAACAAGTTGGCATCAATAAATTGCAGACAAAGACGAGATACGTGGATTAGGATGCAAACGTATACTAAAGTTTTAGTTGCATAAAGTGCAATTTTCATTGATTGGTGTTAATTTACTCTAAGTATTTGCCTTTAAAGTAGTTTATGTCGCTTGAACAACACCGATATACAACAAATTCGGCATAAATATGAAGAGTACGCTCAAATTTCGCTCATGTAATATGTACAATGTTTGTGATGGACCAAACCTAAAAGGTCGAGTGCTACAAATTGCAGCTGTGATGAAAGAGTTTAGTGATAGTTGCATGCAAAACTAATCCTTGAGTCCTCAGCACGATTTATCACTACCCAGTTATGCATATTCAGTCGCATTGTATCATTCAAAAACGAACAATCCCCTCAGATTCGGTTATGATTATAACCATTTTGGATAATATAAAGGGCGGAGTTTTTCATTTATCCAAACGTATAGTAACTGCCCGTTCTGAGAGATTAGGTTACTTGAATGTGAGCGATGAGGACCGTGTAGAGATACTTTGTGCGGACTTGAACTCTCTTTACATGAGCTGCCTGGCAAATCCACTGTCAATTAACGGTTGGATAGTATCAGTCTCATTGCACTACCCTGATACAATTAAGTAATACTCCAAAGATTATCCGTACTGCCCAACAAAACATAATTTACGGACAGACTACATCGAAGGAGATAAATATAATTCACGGAATAGTTGTGAACCATCGCAGCGACATCAACTTGGAGTAAATAGTTTATTCTTGACACAGTATGATAAAGACAATGTAGCTCTGTATTAAAACCTGTTGCAGTTCTTTTTGCGACAAGGAATGTTAGTGAAAACGGTTCATGACATAATGGAATTAAATGAAGTAGGTTATTTAAAAACGTTTATTGACCTTAACATTAATTTACGCAAGAAAGCAACAACCAAGTTTGTCGCAGGAATATGCAAAGGCGTAGGAAATATGTTTTTGGAAAGTTTTTGTCCGTTTGGAAGAATTTAAATGTGAAATGTGCCGACTTAAAGACAAAGGCCATCAAGTATTTATCAAAGCATGACTTTGAAGACTTTAAAATAATTTCACCCGACGTCTCGCTCATTTATAACAAGAAGGGAGCCGTTAAACTGGACAAGAACATTACATTTGCTTTTCTGGTTTTGGAACTTGCCAAGCTGAGACTTCGCAAGTCAAGCTAATATACGAGCTAATATACGAGCTTTAAAACCCAAATTTCGGGATCGAATTACAATTGTTGCCATTGAAACTGATAAGTTGTCCTGCGAAATCCGAGATCCAGGCAAAACATTCCTTCAAGTTTTGTCGGACTTGAAGGACTACTTTGATTTTTCCACATTGCCACAAGAAAGACCATCCCCTTTTGGATTGCTCCAAAGGGTTACTGAAAATTGAGTATCCGTACCCGTTGCAGTATGTGGGTATTAAATCAAAATTATACTCAGTCTTAAATCAATGCGAAGTGCCGTTTCCACAGCACTGATCTTGGATGTTCATGTAAAACTTGCACAAGTGTTCCCAAAGGCGGGCCCAAGAGAAGGCACACTAAACATGAAGTATATTTAAACACAGCCTTGGGACAAGAAAACACTAGCACTGCTGATTTTCTTTCGTTTACTTGTCCAAACCAAAAAGTTAACGTTAACTCAGAGACGAGAACTATATTCAACACTGAAGAAAAGCATCGTGTTTGGTTAAACAACAACGAGAGCGTGCCATACGGTTGCTTCGCTCAATGAATCGGATTACAGCCATCTTAAAAGAAACCTAGTGTCGCGGAATTACCCATCGAGTGTCTCATCTTCCCTTCCCTCTTACCTTTCCCACTAAACAAACCCAAGCTACCTTGCGTCCTTTCACAACCAGCAAGGCAGCAGCAGCAGCTCAACAAAATGTAGCCGCAGCCCCAGAAAGCTATACACTTCTCATCGGGATTTGGACTGAGCACCAGTCTCAGTCAAATCGAGAAAGATATATATTTTAGCTTTTTCCCAAGTTGTTGAGTTAGGAGTAAAAGTTGTAAAGCATTCCATTTTCCCTTACCTAGTTAATTAGAGTTTAATTATTAAATATAAAGCGAGTGCTATAAATATTAAACCCATCTGAGTTACATCATCCAAGTTATTCCCAAGCGTCGGCTTCCCCACACCCCTTCACCCCCAGCAGTTACGTACATTAGGCCACCCAGATAACCCAAAGGCATAGCACTTATCATAATCCCATAATCCCATAACCCCAACCCAGACCAGCATCCAGCCGACACTAGAAATACTGTGACATTTGCACAGTGACTGCAGAACAGATTCAATCAACATGGATGTACATGGGCCTGTAGACTCAAGCATGGGAATTTTGGGAATGTCAAGGTCAGGAAAGAGTAACCTTGCCCTACGGATAGCACTTGACGGAGTAAAGGTTTACGATAAAAACAAGACTTGTGTATCTTTGTATGTAACCAATATCAATACTGCTTTTATGAAATAAAAGCAAAGGACAAAACTGTGATTTTTACTAATGATATTGATACTTTAGAAGACTATATAAATACTGGAAAAAGCTTATGGATAATTTTTGATGATATCATGCTTCAGATGCAATCATCTCTCAACAGTTATAGTAGCGAGTTCTTTGTTCACAGAACACATCACGAAAACTTGACTGTTATTCTACTGCAGCAAGTTTTGTATGACTTGAACGTGTTCTTAACTTGAACGCACACTACCTCGTGGTATTCAGGCTTACCCGAGACTAGAGGCAAATCCTTTGCCTAGGATCACAAATGATGCCGGAGAAACTAAAGTTTGTTTAAGACTGTTACAAGCTGGCAGCAAGTACCCCGTAGTCTTACATTTTAATTGACCTTCATCCAACAACACCAGGAAGTGTCAGATGCCGATCTTCTGTGTTTGTGGATAGTAGTTTAAAGCTATATCTACCAGCATGAAGAAAGTTACCTTTGACGACACACCAGTGACTTGGAAAGCAAGGAGCACCAGTTGGCTAAACAGTCAAATTAGCAACATGGCCGAGCAGACAAGCAGAGATTTATGGACCGTATAAAAACAGTAGGAGCAGTACTTATTCCAGTACTAAGAAATGGAAAGAATCCTAAACAACTGACTTTCTCTTGGATCTAGCTCAATCGAAACAAAACGACAGAAAAAAGTTGCTGGAAGAAGCCAAACCAGAGCAGATCCTAGCAATCATTGATTGCGTTAAACTTTGCGAAAAGAAAAATATCACCTGAGGGGGTATATTAAAGCACCAACGGTGCTGGAAGCGCGCAGTATCTGTTTTGAAGAATAACAGTAATTTTCTAATACCAGCTCTTGTTGCCGTTATATGTACATTATTACGTGAAGCATTGTTTTACATGTACACTATGGAATAATGGCTACCGTTCAAGAATATTACATTGCTCCAACCCAGATTTATGAAATAACAACACAGAGCCAGCCAAACGAGACCTTGGATGATAAAATCGCTGGCGTTCCTAAACAAGCCAAGTATAAAATCAAGCAAGTGCTAGAGTTTCTTGCAAACAAGATCCAGTGGGACAATAATACAGGGGAACTCCAGTGGATACAGTGGATTCCAGCACAACATTTTTGATTACATTAAATACGCTGTCCGCTCCAAAGGCAAACCAGCACACAATTCATTAAACATTTAGTTGGAGTACCTACACACTTGTTGTGTGAAAAGGTGAAGCGAGATGTGAAGAAGGCCAAAAGACACCATAGAAGACGCATAAATTTGTCGTGCCTGTACCAATTACTCCCAGTCAGCAGCTCTCAAAGCACTTCACTGATTCGTTAAAGCCCGTCTAATAAAGTACATTCGGGACACTGAGGAGAAGCTACGTAAAATTCATGCCTTTTCAGTGCACAAGCCAGCCAGAAAAAAGTATCCGACAAGGCAAATGATTCTCAAAGGCCCTCGAGAGAACATTTGCGTCGACCTTCAAGCTTATTCACGTCAAAATAGTGGGTACAATTGGCTGGTTGTTGCTCTGGACGGTTTCACCAAGGAACTTTGGGTGTAACCAGTGAAGACGAAGACAACCGTGGAAGTTGCAGCAGTGTTTGAAACGATTCTCCCACGATAGCAGTACCAGAAGAAGGAATTTATTGGCCCCATCCGAGGAATCAATCCTCATCCGACCTTCTACAGAAAGAGGAATTTATTCGTCCACCAGTGGCTCCATTCGAGAAATCAATTCTCAACCGACCTCCAAAAGGAGGAATTTATAGGCCCACCAGCGGCTCCAGTCAAGGAATCAATCTCTCACCGACCTCCAAACAAGGAGGAATTTATACGCCCACCAGTGGCTCCATTCGAGGAATTAATCCTCATCCGACCTCCAACAGAAAGAGGACTTTATAGGCCCACCAGTGGCTCCATTCGAGAAATCAATCCTTATCCGACCTCCAAAACAAAGAAGATTTTATAGACCCACCAGTGCCACCAGCAGAGGAATCAATCCTCAACCGACCTCCACAGACGGAGGAATTTATTGTCTATCAGTGGCTCCAGTCGAGGTACTCAAGCTCATCAGACCTCCACAGAAGGAGGTACTCAAGCTCATCAGGAGCAGCAGCAGTGGCAGCAGCCACTTATCCAACCTCCAAAAGATGGAGGAGTTCATTGCCCAACAGGGGCATCAGCAGAGGAAACAGTCCTCATCCAACCTCCAAAAGATGAAGGAATTTATTGCCCAACAGGGGCACCAGCAGAAGAAGCAGTCCTCATCCAACATCCAAAGGATGGAGGAATTTATTGCCCAACAGTAGTCCCAGCAGTGGAATAGAATCCACTCATCATCACCTCCAATGAAGGAGGAATCTTTGCCTGAACGGCCACAGACGCCACTGCAACTGTGATGGTGGGAGGAAAATTTGGGAGTAGTCTCCTGAAATTGAGTAAAATGTGATGGTTCCAGAGGTGGATCCATCACTCAATAAATTATTATTTAATCTGAGTAAAAAACAATTAAAAATAATCATGTGAATTTTGTTTGTTTCTTGCAGAGGAGACTGGAGGATGTTTCCCTTTTTGCTGTACGCTCGAGGATGTTCCCGGAATCTGGCCCGTCTAGCGACGAGGGGTGTGGGTTGGGAACAGGCGAGCGTAAACAGCGTATACTCTGTTCGTTTTGACTCCAGTCTCCTCCAGTCATTTTGCTCCTTCTTAATCCAATCAGG
>JAQFXM010005123.1:0-15594 GCA_034693345.1 Entomobrya multifasciata
ATAGGTTCCTTCCAGAAAGTGTTGTCAAGAGGCATACATATTCATACTTCCCTTTTTCACTAAGTGTTAAAAACTGCATAGGGTTTAAATTGGCTACGCTACATATTAAAATAGTTTTTGTGTGGATACTTCGTGATTTTGAGATATTTACTACAGACAAGGTGGAGGATGTCAAGTTGTTGTTTGTGATAACTGTTGTACCTGAAAGGAATTACAACATAGTTTTGAGGAAAAGAACAAATTGATTGAAAGGGGTAAAAATAATTTCGTATAGTTTTCGAGGTAAATTGGTATTGCTCCAGGCTTTTTTAGGAAAACATTTATTTTGATTGAAAACTGGCCCGATAGAATCTATGATGTACTTTTTACAGTGTATGTGAGCTATTATGAACTAATAATCGAATTTTAGTTAAGCTGAGCCTTTTAAATGTCAATCGTAACCTTGTTAAATGTAAAGCATCTTCATCCAACGATTATCATACTTCGAGAAAATCAAAATTTATAAAAATAAATTTTAAAATAATTACTTAAAATATTTGTAAACACAACTTACTGATATTATGATTATGGTAATCGAAAAATAAACATCACAATATTTCCAAAGTAAAAATCAAAGCTCATCACTGCCATTACTTGGATATCCCACAAACTAAAATTAAAACGTTTATTCAAATTTACATCTTTTTGCACATAATTGTTTGTATTGCAATTGTTGTTTTTGCAATCATGTCCAGTTTGGCAGGCAACTTGAATACTAATCATCAATGATATTTTTTCGAAATAAATTCATAAAAATATGCATATATGCATGCAATCTATTCACGCACTCCAAACCCAAAACTTTCTGACTTCGTAAGAGTACATGACGTGACAGTGCGATGCTATTGTTTTATTTTTACAATGCACTACTTGCAATTGACCAATAATGAACCCATTGATGGACATTGACCATGAAACTTGATCAGTTTTTTATATGTAATTGGGATGAAATAAATATTTTTTTTAAATATCTTACCAATAAAAATTCTATGATTTCTGGTATATGTTAAGATCACTGGAATTGTGATAATTAGGTTTGATGGCGTAAATGTTTTGATAATTGGACTAGATTTTGCAATTTGTTCATATTTTGGAGAAATTAAAGAAATTATCGAAAACTGAAATTCCACTATATTTCGATAGCGTTGCAATGACGTGAGTGAGATTGCTTACTGCTCGTTTCAGCACGTAAAACATTAATTTACACGAGTTACCTCGATATAATTTTTCGGAAACTGAAAGAAACCATCAATCAGAAAGATCATAAGTGCATTCCTAAACATGACACAAACATGGAGTTTTTTTTATTGGTGCATTATTAAACATTACTGGAGTTTTTTATTTCGTTATTCTATTCATATAGCCAATATTACAAAATAGGGATGCTTTCGTAACCCGAAAAGTTTTGTGAACGGTAAAACTTTTGATATTAACAGTCCGCAAATCCTTCCATTCCGACATTTTCTACAAACTATTCACAAGTGTTTGAATTCAAGTAAAGTTTAGAAAAACACAGAGAATTTCGAGATTCCTTGTTGAAATATCGTCATGGATAACAACACATTGTACATTTCAACAGCTATACCAGGCTGGACTTTGTAAATCCACCACCTTTCACATTCAATTTTGAAAAAGTTGATAGTCCATACTGGCTTAAAAGGACAATTGGTATATTCCATATCTCGGTGGAGCTGTATACATAACTACTATATTTAGTTTACAGAACTGGATAAAGGACAAAAAAGCATTTGAGTTGAAGTATTCTTTATTTCTTTGGAATGCCGTTTTGGGTGCATTTTCCATACTTGGTTTTGGTAGAATCACACATTCTCTGCTAACTGTACTGGTGAAAGAGAATGGGTTCTACAGAAGCATTTGTGCCCGGTAAGTAATAAGAAATTAGTCTTAAAGAATGTGTGTAACTACAGTTAGCGTCATATTTATGGTTCCTTCTAAATTCCAGTGAGGATTTGGATATACCGACGATTTATTGGGGGTTGGTTTTTTAACACGTATTATTGATCAAAACTGTGATCATGAGTTTAAATTTTGGCAAGTTAAATAATGAAACATTTAATTCGGGTTGTATGTAGAATTTTATTTGCAGTTTCTAAACTATGGGAGCTGGGTGATACAATTTTCATCGTTTTGAGAAAGCGACCTATTATATTCCTTCAGTGGTAACATGATTTGATTACACTAATTACAGTATGTTCAGTTGGTCCACATTCAGAACCGATACTACATTGGTTTGGATCTATGAACTATGCGGGTCAGTATAATATTGTGGAAATGCCTTCAGTTGACCGTAGCTGTGAACATTTTTTTAGTCAAACGGGTTAATTAGTCGCTCGTCAATAAAAAATCATTTTTAGACCAAAGTTTTAAGAAAACAATTAGAGTAAAAATAGATAGATCATTATTAAGAAGTGCAAGTACTTGTACTTCCATCAACATCTTGTCTACGTCGCCCGCGCAATCTTCATACTTAAAAAAACATCAACATCTTGTCTACTAAAACGGGTTGCATATTCGACTGAAATATGCAGTCGGCTAATTAATAATCGACTGAATATATAGTAGACTACATATGCATTCCACTAAATTCGACTAATTTTCATGCGTCAAGTAAGTATACATTAGACTAATAAAATTAGTTTGACTAAAAAATTAAATATATTTTCGTCACTGTATAGCGACTACAAAGTACATTTCCACAATATTATTACCTCTCGAATTATATAGTGCACTCGCTGATGTACCCTAAAGAATTATGTTTTACAATATTTAAATTTCGTTTGGAAAAACAGTTTGAAGTAACATCAGTAGATTCATTGTAGCTGTCATTTTCTAGGCTCTTAAGATTCACATTCCGAATCTCGTTGCTAGAACTATCACAACCTTCCAGTTTGCTCAATGGTTATGGGATTGTTTATTACTGTGCTGACAGTGTACATTATGAGTAAGAAAAAATCTTTATTCATACATCCTTTCACTGAAAAGGTTTTTTTAAAAAAATAATCAACGTTTTGCTTTAGAAACTGGATTCGAGTGCCCCCGAAATATTGGACTTTGCGTGCGTTTGGACTCTTGTTATTGTTTATGGATCATTTGTTCCACTGTTTGGAAAACTGCTATATGACTTTGGTTTTTACTATTTGGTATTTTCAGAGTAGAATCCATATTCGAAGATTAATTAGGAAAGTGTTAAAATGGTCAAATGGAATTATTTTGGTTTGTACAAAAAAATTGAGTAATCTACAGAATAATCTATTGGTGTATTAAGTGAAATATTGATTTCGAACTTTTAGCACTGAGAATTAAAATGAATACGAACCATTAATGCAAAGTGAGCTGTGCATGTAAAAACGAATATTACAGAGTATTGGGACGTAGACTCTTTCTTGAATAGTCTTTTGGAGAAAAATATTGCTTTACTTGTGTCAAAATATAAGTATATTATAGTTTTATCATCGTGATAGCGTATAGTGATGGATTACATATACTTTACACGTTTACATTTCACATGCTTTTAAAAGCCAAAAATATTACGAAAAAATGTGTGTAATAATCAAGTTTCGGACCGAAATGAGCACTGAGTACCCATGAAACAAGAAACTGAAAAGCTTTGGGCTTGGCTTTGCTTCGTGAAGTTTATCTGTAAATGTATTGCTTGCACTTTGGCTTTTCCAATATTCAGTATTCCTTTCCTTTTACACAAATAGTAATACTGTACTATAGCCGTCTGGCCAATTATTACACAGGAAATTCAACCATCAAAATAATAATCACAGTAATTGACTTTTATGCTGGGTTTTTAGTCATGGCCACTTTCAATAATTAAATTAAGACGTTTATTTACATACATTTGGACACCAAGTTTCATTTCATCATTACCGTCAAATTAAACCTTAAAATTCTAAACCAAGACATTCCAATTTAAAATCGTCTTAGGATGCAATTTAAGTGAAATATGAAAGAAGCAAGCAAAATTATAACAATATACCAAAATATCTTTCCCCTTCTATACACAAAGCCTTCGATAATGTAATTTAAATAAGTGATTCAGGTGCCAACTTAACAACTGGATTAACGTAGGATATAGGCGGCGATGGGCCTCGACGACTAACAACTATGACTAACGTATGTCTTATAGTGATACTATTATTTAATACAAAAAGTCATAAAATCTCATTTAACCCCAATTCTAATCTATATTATTTCCCATCTGGCAGAATCGTTTCTGTAAGCTCCCTCAATTCTTCTGGAAGCTTTTCATCATCCCATCCCCAAATATTCGGAGTGAGCTGATCATGTAGCTGAGTTTTTTTCGTGACCTCGTCATTAGCTTTCACGGTTTGCGACCTGGGTCCATCTCCAGTTTGAAGTTAGGATAAAATTGTTAAAGGGAAGGAGTAAGAGGGCTAAAATTGGGGAGGCCCGACATTGTTACACTGCTGGGTTTTGTGTTTGAGCTATTTTATATATATGTATATAGGCACGTATCATGAAAGGGATGTAAAGCGTCATATGAACAGAGTACGTTTTCGTATTACAAGACCCCATGGCGTTAGTTTTTTCAGTGCTGCAGTTAACGACATTTTAATGAAATATCACGCATGTACAAATTATAGTCAATTCTTATTTCAATTTTTTTCAAAGTTCAGGTAGGATTAAGCGAATCCAAAAATAACAGGTTGCGGTTGCGTTCAATGTAAAACCATTCCACAAGTTGTTCGACCATGGGCGACATTACAAAACAAGTCACATTACTAAAACATATAGAACTTTCACAATTTCTCCCACAAGCAACCACTTAAATTTTACAAGGACCGGATTTATATTTACAACAATAACAAAAAACAACTTGGCATCAAACCAACTAAATCATTTTTGGCTTATCATCACCACTCAATTTAGGTCAAATATGCCTTTCCAATCGGATTTTATCCATGCATACTAGTATATTGGCAATCAGTAGTTCAAGAGAGAGAGAGCTGAGTTTTAATGGATTTTATTGGTAGTACAAAACTGACCAAACTTGAAAAATCCCAACACTTTCTCTAGTGTAACCTGAGGACATCAAGTAAGGTCACTTAACCAAATCATGCGAGCAAAAGTACAATAACGTTCCTAAGTGTC
The DNA here is from genome assembly GCA_034693345.1 of Entomobrya multifasciata. NCBI lineage: Eukaryota > Metazoa > Arthropoda > Collembola > Entomobryomorpha > Entomobryidae > Entomobrya > Entomobrya multifasciata. The sequence goes on from JAQFXM010005123.1 coordinate 5,182, forward strand.
CAAGTCCTGTCAAGAATACGAAATACTTTAATATCCAAAAAGTTGTTCCCTTTAAGGTTGTGAATGCATAATAATACAGGGTACAACCTTTATTTTCTGCTCGCGGAATGTACTTTCTGTTCTTGTATTACGATACTGGGGCAAGTTGGTAAGCCTTGTATAAAATGATAGTGACTATATATTGATGTTACTATGCTAAAGACATTCAGTACGAAGGATACATCCACCGATATCACACGCACAAAAACACTCATCTACGCTAGTACAACAAAAACAATTGTTTGGTCTGAGCATAATTATAAGCAAATTTTGAGCTTTTTTCCCTGTGCAGTAATTTTGTGGATTTATTTAAAATGGAGACGAACTTTGAAAGTGATGAAGTTGAAGATCAAAAGAAACTTTTCCTGGAATTACACAATAAAACACTTGAAATCAAGTATCTGAGAGGAGAAAATTCAGGGTTGAAAGAGGATTGTAATCGTCGTAATGAATTCCTCTTGTATGTGTTCGAAAGTTTGAATGGATTTGTTCGTGATTCTGGTGTACCAGTGAAAAAACGAACAAACTTGGATTCTCTGTCGATTATCAATATAAACGACAGTTCGTTTAATTACTGGGCTGAAAAATCTTTCAGCCTGAAGATGGCAGAACTCAAAGAAGCATGGCAAAAATTCCAATCAATTCCCGAGACTTCCAATACGCGAGCTGTTGTGACTCCACTGGCAAATAGTTCTGAGCCGCTGGCGACTTCTTCACAAAGATCAGTTATCGCTGAAGCTATAGATGCAATAGTTCGCAGCGAAGTTGGCCAGGCATCGGGAGCAGTAGCGCCAATACCAGTGGTTCCGGCGTCGACGAGGTCAACTAAACGAAAGAAATCCACTTACGGTGAGTCGTGCACTTAATAATTTACATTTAGTCAGTTAACTAATACGTAGTTGAGACTTTGATATAATATAACGTTAAAAATGGAATATAGTGAGGGGTTTTGGCTGTTAGATTAGTATATTTTGCAAGATTCGTATCCAATAAATTTTTATTTCTGTTCTAGCAGATCCCTTTCCGACAGAGGAAGACACCAACCAACAATCAAGCAGCTTTGACGAAAGTGACATGGATTACCAACCACGGTACAGGGAAATTCTGACGAATGCGGCAACTCCGGAAGTCATCACTTTAATTAATAACTAACTTGAGGAATATTATAATTTTATGAAGTGCCTAGGAAGTTATTGTATTACAACTATGAGTATTCCTATTCCAATTTATTTCATGTTCAAATACATTCTGCCTGCTTGCGTATCAATTGTTCATGAACTATTATATACACTGGTAATAAAACTTAACATAATGATATATGCGATTTCGCAAAAAAAACACCTTTTCCATTCAAATAAATCTGTTATTGTGCATTTATAAACATTTTGCATTGAATATTACCGACGTGCGGCCAGAATTCCTGCACTTACAGGGTACTCTGTTAATTAGATTTTCCACATTTCTACCCTAACTCAACTTTCAGTTCAAACGCAAATTGCTACTCTCATCATCGCTTTAAATTCAAGATAAAACTATGGTTAATTTCTTTACAAACACTTACTTTTACCTTTCTTATTTATTGAAAAAATAACAAACTGCGAATGAAACGCTAAGTGTTATGCTTTTGTAGAGAAATCGCGCATGTTAAAGGACTATATGAATGTAAATATTACTAATGCAATACATTGAAATTTTATATGAACAAGCATATGTCCCGATTTGACAAAAGGTCCATTTTAAATTTTTATTTTAGTTCCCTTAATTTCATAAACATTTCTCGGGAGATTTCTCATAAAGTTTCCAAATCGGTAAATATTAAAATGTCATGTTGAGAGATACGAAAAATACTTCCGTGTTCTGTAAGGCGAATCTTATTTGTATGTTTGAATAAAACAACAAAGAATGTTTTGAACATTAAATCATTAGTTTCTTTTTTTTCCAAGCAACATTTATTCATCGGTGAACAAGTTTAACAATACCTTCGCAAGACGTATTGGGATTTAACTACACAACCTTATAATTTCGCTTATCATCTTTATTAAATTGTAGAATGAGGATAAATACCATTACATTTTTCCCGTTTAATTTGCATAACGGAGTTTTGACATGAATTGGAACATAAATTGAATTTCGCAAAAAATGCATGCACTTGTACATAACTAAACTGTTTCATCAACTAGAATATTCCTGATAAAGGTAATACTTTTTCTGGAGCTATTGATAAGCTTACGCTTTTCCGAGGCTAAAAAACACATAACCGAAATATCAACAACTATCAGAATCACTAGAACGACTGATAAAATAAAAGCAAATTTAATGTCACGACTCCAGTTATCTTGTTCTTGAATAGTCTGGCAATTGTTCGACACGTTCTGGTTTTTGAAGATACCATTGTTGGTAGCTTGCACTGTATTCAATACAATTGGATGAACGGGTACTGCTGATGTAGGTTGGAATTGGAAATGTGGGACTATTTTGGGGACCGGTGTCGTTGTTTCCAAACTGTCCCGTTGTGTCGATTGCAATGTCAAGGTTGCAGGGCAAAATTCCGAATTGAACAAAAACCCTTTCGCATTAAAAGCTGGAAATTCAGTTTCCAATCCACGCCTGAAAAAAATTAAACACAAAAAAAAGAAACGATCAATAGTTTGTTTAAAAGTTTTATCAAAGAGGAGGTTTTATTGGCTGAAATGAAAAACTAACCTGAGTTGATCATACACATCGAGGCAGTATTTCTCGTCGTCATGAATATGAGCTCTGTACAATGTTCCATGATGATTGCAATGTGCCCCACACCTACATTGAAACAAAACATTTTGTGCTGACATTTACTATTTGTTGGGGGTGTGTGAGTTATAAAGACCTCAATACGCATCAGCTCATACCACAACAATTCATTTAATGCCCAAAGAACGTACCAACATGCCCCAAATGTATTGCATTTTTACAACCTAGTAAGTTTTGGATAACATACCAAACTGCGAAGAGTGAAGACGCTGTTTTCAAATAGTGGTTAAGCCCCTCAGGCAAGGATTCTTGACAAGTAACAAAAGTCACAGAAGCAATCAAACAAGTTATGAATTTTATGTTCATTTTCAATACTTCAGCTTGGAAGAAATGACAACGTGTGAACACAAACTCTAAACGCAAACTGTAGAAAATCACAGCAAGTTCTCGTATATACGAACGTACGACTCACAGTCAGTCTCTACTCACCCCATACTATTCCAAAAAGAAAATATGACAACTTCCCAACTTACAACTAAATGTACATCGCTTTCCAAAAAAATTGGAAAGAAGCAGACTTATTTTTAAGTCAATTTCAAGCTCAAATGTCACAAATGAAAGAAGCGATGGATGAGCTGTTGAATAAAAGTAGTGGAAGGCCAAGTAGTCCAAGGGTGCCAGAGCTAGTTCGCCAAGTGATAGTGGAGAAGTGGGTGGAGGTGGAGGTAGAAAAAGGAAGGGGATGAGGTGGTGTTGCTGTTCTAGTCCCCCAGCAGTCGCAGCAGTGGTCGGGTCCCACCCAACGCCCACAATAACGACCATATCTCAATCCCAAATTTCGACGGGAAATGTGTTGAAATTAAAAATCAGAAAGTCTTCTCATCAAAAACGAATGTACAAAAAAGGAACAGCAGGGGGTGGAGGGTGTGGCGGTGGAGGGGGTGGGGGTAGAGGAGGTGGTAGGACAAATAGCATAAAAAGCGAAGAAAAGGCCATGATGATGATGAGGACCCCATTTCGGATTACGTCTTGAACGAACGAATTTACGTGGTGATATAGCTTTTTGGAGACGTTGATTATAAGTGGAAAATTTTAATTGTTGGTTGTTTATTTTTAAATGGTTTGCCTTGAATGTATAAAAATTTGAGACAATTTTAAAAAGTGCCATTTTAAAACCCTAAAATATTCGTAAAAAAATGTAATAATTTTAAATGACAAGTAAAGTGGCTCTTAATATACAAAATACTATTATATTTTGATTAGAAATTAGGAGAATTAAATTGTGTATAAAATATAAAAAGTTTATTTTTACGACAAATATAATGCCTTCTAAACTTGAAAATACGTACACAAATTTTAATCCACCTTTGCGAACAAAAAAAAATTATGATAGTATTTAGTTCGTTGTTTAGTGTTTAGCATAGAATAATTTAATCAAAATCTATACACCATTGAACTAGTCTCCACTGATTCGTTGACATAGCTTTCGAATGATTTGTAGATTTAGAGAGAAAAAGTATTTATTGTAAATTGTACGCAGCATGAAATTTACTAATTGACTAAGTTTTTAAATGAAAATGTTTCACTAACACGTAAGAATTTTAAATGACAGAGTATCAATCGTATTAGTTGTATAGTCATATAATAAACTTAATTATGCATTAAAAAGATAACAAATAATGACAGTTTATCAAATATTAATAAATCATGTAAACATGAAGTAAATAAGTGCCAGAAATACATGCGTACATTCACTTAATCAGTTGACTACTTGTAATTCATCAATTTAACGTCAATGTATAAAATCATTTTACATTTGTCATTTTATAAAATCACTTTGTAAAATGAGCTATACTTCAAAAACTGTTCAGTTTAATACGGTAATCTATCGATTGGTAATAAAAATTTTCACCCATTTAAAAAGCATGGGACAGTTAATTGGCCGTTACTTCAAAACCATTGGACCGATTTGGCCCAACATCAATACCAACTTTCCCGTTGACCATTTGATTATACATACCAAGTTTCATTTCGATTGGTCTAGGCATTTGGACGCTAGAGGACCAACAGACATCCAGACATCCAGACAGACTTTTCATTCCTTTATCATGAAGTATTCTTATAAAGTACCATTCTGGCACTTAAGAAAATTTTAGAAATAATTCCACGATTTAAAAGTGTTATCATTAAAACCTAGTTTAAATTGTAGCTTTAATCCTGATGATGATGATGCTGTGTTGACGATCAAATAAATGAATTTTAAAGAATGGAAACCGGCTGCTAATACAGAAAATGTTTCTTGAGATAATTCCCCAAAATATAAAAGGAGCTAACTGTGAACCAAACCAATAATATAATCCTAGATGGAATTGTATCCATAATCACGTCGATGTTGCATTAACAAATTGGTTTAATGAATTTCGATTTGAGGAAAAAAAATTAAATTTATTTTTATTTTTCTAGAATTTCTGATGATTCGGGTCCGGATTATATGGAATATTGAGAGATGAATTTTATTTTATTTGTTGGATACAAATACAAGTAAAGTTGGAAAAATGTGAAGCTATGCCCATTTCATTGATGACAAGTTACTTTGTACTTCAAAACATTTAAATTTTGATTTACACAAAATTATTCAATTTCTCGTTTGACACGTTTCACCGATGGACCTTCATCCTCTTCCTCCTCTTGCTTAACCTTCACGACTGGTGGCGCAGTAGTTTTCTTGATAACACCTTGATTCCCCACCTTCCCATTAACCTTATGCCACTCAAGCAACCTAGTCTGCTTCAACATCACTAAACACTCCTTATCCCAAAATCCCCTCTTCCCGCCTCCAGCCATTTAGCCACCTTCTCCTCCCCATCCCACACTGCAGGCATTCTATGATGCAACCAGTTAATCTTATCATTTGCCTCCATCGTAATAATAGTATATCTGTATACCTCATATCCTCCATCCTTCTCCCTCCAAACATCCCACAATCCCACAAGTTTCAACAAATCAGGTTCCTCCCACCCATTTTCCTCACTACACTTTTCCCCCTCCATGTTCTGCTCTTTATAAATAAAATATGGCGGCCTTTCCACCCCTTCGCCTCATCCACACCACCCCCGTTTTCCACTAATAAAATCCATGACAAACCACCACACAAAATTGACGCTTACTCCATGCCTTCTTATACAGCTTATTTGATCCATCCACGAGACCTTCCAGACGACAATTATTTGTAAATAAGACTTTGGAGGACCTTTATGAAAACTTGGTATCATTCCAAACATCATTGGCATAATTTCCCTCCCACTATCCCCTCCATTGCCCTCATCCTTATCCTCTTGCTTCAAACTGTAGTAAATCGGGTAGGCGGCATATTCACAGAAGGATAATAAGTGTAGGAACTCCCTCCATCTTGTTGCTTCGAATGTGGATGGTCCCTCCACCTAGGCTTCCTCCATTTCCCTCCCTTATCACCAATAAAAAACTAAAAAATACAATTAAAATTCAATTAATTAGTAAATTAAGCTTACCAAGCCGTGCACCCACACATTTTCACTCCACAAACAGCCCGTCTCTTTTCTTCAGTTAATTCACAACAGTTACCTGAAATTAAATTTAAAAATTATCTCAAAATTTAAAAAATCCAATAATTATCTAACTATGGATCATTTTCTATCCTTAACTACAAACTCTTAAAACTAAGCTATTAAAATATAATTTAATATACATTAGTTAATTGGTGAGCTTACCAAGCAGTACGCCCACACATCTTTACTCCACAAACATCTCCGTCAGCAGTTAGCTAAAATTAATTTTAAAAATTCAATAATTAACTTTATGGATCATTTTCTATGACAATTTAATACAAACTCTTATAAGTAAACCGAAATCTGCTAATTTAATGTCATTTCTATTGCATCCTAATTTTCTATGCACAAGGCCACACCATAAAAAAATATTATGCCTTAGGCGTTTTATTTCTTTGATTTGTTTGCATTGACAGCGATTACTGCATCCAAAAGTAAACAAATTCAACAAGCTTCAAATGTGAAAGATGACGGATCAGCAAACTACGCATATTTTTAACGATCCATCAAACCAAATCACTTCATTGAACGCCTTACACACAACCACCCAACAACATATAAAAAAGGTTATCTCATCATCATTTTTCACACCTTTCCAGCTTTGCTAACTATTTTTTCTCCTTTCAGAAAATTTTACACATTTTTCCTTAAATTATTGGCATGAGTCATACACGAAATTGAACAGACAAAAAACAAACCTTTATTAACTTCGTATAAGCGTTGAAAACGATTTAGAAGTTATTGGGATTATCATCCTGTCTTTCTGTCTGTCTGTGAACACGATTTCTCGAAAACTGCTTGACCATTTGACACTAAACTTGGAACACAGACACCTTAGGTCAAGACTTCCTTGGGATTGATTCTCAGATACCCATGACTACCCTGCCCCGAGATATAGGGGTCAAAAGGTCACATGCATTTTAAATGGCAAAACAATGTTATCGTCGATTTAGTCGATTATGACACAGGATCAACAACTGATCACAATGGAATCATTTTTTTGACCCAATGACCACTCTGACCCGATATATAAGGCTCATAAGGTCACATGCATATTAAATGGCAGAATTTTTTATTATTGATTCTAACGCAGGATTAACAACTAGTGACTAAGTGAGAAAAACGCGGGGCAAAATGACACAACGTCAGAAGTGGTAGTGCAATTGCCATAATACTTTTTGGCAAATTTGAATAATATTGGAAACATATATAAATGTGGGAACAATGTGAATAATAGAGGGGGACTATTGGGAGAGGCTTTAGGCAAGGAGGGTTATCTTTTAGGATTCCTGGGCTATTTTTATTGGCGGGGGGAGGGGGTAATGGGAATTGGGGAAATGGGAATATCTTTGGAACGCTAACGGTCATAACGACATTGGTTTCCACTGGTTATTTAATAATTTCAATTTAATTGAATACATTTAATTGTAATTTGGTAGTTAAGATTATTTGATTTTTTAGTTGACACAGTGACCACAGCTTCATTTCGAACTTGTACCATGACCCATTTAGCTGCTTTAATGCCTTGCGCGGCGGTTAGAAGGAGGATAAGGGATGAAAATGGTCTACATCAAATTGACGCCACTCTTGTAATGGAACTTGCAATTGGGGGTACCACTTTAATTGAAAGGGGAGCGGTGAGGAAATTTTTGGAGGTACATAAGCCATCAACACAATCCGTTATTTATCCACCGGGAGTAGAGCAACTTGTTGGGGAGGGGATTCAAATTAATCCAAGATTGGAGGAGGTGGTGACGGACGGAATTACTATTTTGTATCCTTTTTTGGAGGATGATACGGGGGTGGAGAAGGTATAAATTTCAAAGCGAGCTCTTTCTTTCTTTTGTAGTTTGTCTAAAGTTAGCCTTAAAAAATGCGATCCATTACTTTTTTGGTCACGGTGACCCTAATGAGTGGTATATCTGCTGGTAATCCTCAACTTGGTAACGTGGCTGGAAAAGTTCCTTGATCAAGTGAACAATAGTTTGAATGTGAATTCGAATAATGGTGGCACTGGCGCTTTGAATCATCAAGGTCAATCATCTTTTATTTATTTTTCATGGATATATCTTCATTGGTAGGGGGCTGAGGGGGAAATAGGAATACAGTGACGGTTACAAAGACATTGGTACCCACTGGTAAACCTTTTTTCTATAAAATTTAATTCTGCTTAACTTTATGAAGTGTTTAATTTTTAATTTCATGATAATAAGTCACAATTATAATATTTTGTTGTGAAAAGTTGCGACAGTGACCATACCTGCTTCTAAAACTTGCACCGCAAACGGGCCCTTGTTAATGCTTTACGTAGCTGGACGTGGAGGTAGATGGAAAGGGATGAAAATGCAGTGGTCCAATATCTTAAAAATAAAATTGTCGCCAAAATGAAATAAAATAAAATAAAAATAAAAGTGGCGAGGGGCTTTTTTGGAAGGGAAACTAAGACGGTTACTGTTACCTCAGTTATTAAAGTAACTTCAGTGGCTACTTCAATGGCAACAGGGACAATGGCTAATTTAACTATTAGCTTTGCGTGATGCTTGCCACCATGATTGCCTGTTACGAGAATAGCTTGTTATGCGTGATAATTTTTTATGCAAAATGAATGATCTAATTTTAAAGATTTGTGACAAAAAGACAATTTTAACAAAGATATCTATATGCATGCACGAATGCGATTTTTAAATGCATTTTTAGGTTGTCTTCCATCATGAAAGAATGGAAAAAATTACTCTTTAAAGTTAAATACAAACAAATTGATGATAAAAGGAACGTCCAAGTGGTATTTTTATTATTACATTAGTATTAGTAGTATTTTTGTTTATGGTAAAAAGATATATACATCACTATACATAAAACAGCATTTGAATTTTCACTATCACTTTATTTGTTACAATTTATGTATTTACAAACTTGCAAGGTGATTCTGATACGGAACTCTGTGAAAAAATATGATGTTTCCTTCTCCAATGTACTCATTACTGTGTATAGTCTCTATGACTGTTTCTTTCATGCCTTCGAAGACTGTCTTTTCGCTTGAACAATTTTTCACAAAATTCGCAGGGAAGACGTTTTTCATTATGTACAAACTGATGGCGTTTTAAGATATACCTAAATCGGAACGTTTTTGAACAAAACTCGCAAGAAAACCTCTTCCCTACATGGCTAACAGTCGCATAAACCAGCATGCAGGAAGGAGAATGAGGTTGTATCCGACGATGAAAATTCGAATAAAATTCTGTACTGCATCCTGTACAGAAAAAATGCTTTTCTTTCACATGGTACTTCAAATGCTTGAAATATTCATTTTGATACAAAAACTGTTTATCACAAAATATACATTTGTTCATACTTCTTTTGTCTTCATTAACACGACAATGTTTATGGCGACCTACATGTTTTTCTTTTTGGAGATAGATTCTGCAAACTTTACAGTATAACAAACGAATGCCTCCATTTATTTCCATCGTTATATGTTTAAAAGGGTTTTCATGGTCATTTTTGTTTTGCAAAATCGTTGCGTCATATTCTTCTAAACTAACGCTCTTTAGTTCGAGCTGCTTCTGAGTTTCCTCTGCAACATACCAAAAATGATGCAATCCGAGTTGGTTTTGATTAATAAAACGAGTATTACAGGATGAACATTCGTATGATTTTTTTACATGGTGAATATTCCATAAATGTACTAAAAGAATTTCTGAAGTTTTGAATTGTTTTTTGCACATGTTGCAAGTTACTGGCGTATTGGTGTGTAATTTACTATGCCGATTTAAAGAACATTTACTTTTATACGTTAAACTGCAAATGCTACACCTATGCCTAACTTTGCTTGATTCAAGAGGTGCACTAGTATATACATTTAAATCACTCTCACTTGTAATATTTATGTAATTCTGTTCCTTTCCAGGTTCAAGATCTTGTGCAACTTCCTCACTTGGTTTACCATCAGATAATGCGTAAGCCAGGCTAAGACTGTTGCACAGGTCATCGCCTAAAACTTCTTCAATTTTATCAAACAGATCCGGCACATCAATGCTCTGTGTATCAATCATTCCTACAGCTA
>JAQFXM010005124.1:0-15591 GCA_034693345.1 Entomobrya multifasciata
GGTAGAGCAGCCGTCCGGTTCATGGTGTGTGTGGTGTTCGATTCCCACCACGACCAGACTTTTGCTTGACATTACATTAATGTTGTCATTTTGGGCTAGAGATTTAAATTGCATATTTTTGGTTGTATTAGTATTAAATGCGACCAATGATGAGCCTTGAACTTTAAAAATAGCAAAACTACTGGGAAATGCATAAAAAACGTATAATGTTTTCTTGGTATCCAGAAATGACTGTAAAATATATTCTCTAGAACTGTTATCGTTCAAAGTCAAGTTTGTAATGACAATATGTATTGCTGCTTTATGACGAAGCTTTTTCGATAGGTATTGCATTCCCATGGAATAATCCGTAAAAACATGCACAATAAAATACATGGTCGGTAGAAATTTAAATTTCTGAGATATTTGAATACGTCCGTTTCTGTTCTGAGCTTTGGGGCATGCGTTTGTGTAATTAGACTTGCTGCAAACTTTGTTTTCCTCAGAAGTGTAAAACGAGTTATAAACGTATCCAGACCTTCCAATAGAAGTTTCTTTGATGAATGTAGTCACTTCAGTTTTCAAGTGTAAATTTACTGACGAATTTGGATGGTAAAAAGTTATGTATGATTGTGGTAAATTACCAAACGCATTTAAGAAAGTTTCATGAAAGCTTTCACAGAAACCCATTGTTAGATACGCTACGAGTATTTTTAATTTGATCAGAAAATATATTTTAGCCATGACCATTACTTTTGCTGTACAAAAACGCAAAGGTGTTAAAAGTTATGGAGATATTACGAGCGATAAGCATTTAGATTATTATCACTTAGGATATAGAAATTGAGATACTTATTACACTTGACTTTATATTATATTTATTTATTTGTTTATCGTCATCTGAATCTTCAGTTTTGGTGTATTATATTTGGTTAGGAAAAGTCATATACCTTTAATATTTTTAATGATCAAACAGCAACAACACTACTGATAAAAATGTGGGTATTTCAATTTTTGCATTTGAAAACAAGAAGAAGCCTGAGTTTGAAATAGTGTTACTATCATCGTAACAGCTACTTGAACTTTGAGGACAATTTAGAAAAAAACTTTTCCTGGATCGAATTTATTGTCCACTTTTTGCATAATTTTAAAAACAAACGCAATTTGCTAATAGCATATTTGTCAAGTGATAAACAATACACTACTCCAATTTAATAAAAGAATTTTTTAGTGACTAGATAAAAGTTTTTTAATGCAATTAATTTCCGCGTTGTAATCCTTTGATATAATCTCCAAACTATAATTTACAAGTTTTATTCTCTTTATATATACGAATGGTCATAAAGCTGTCAGTAAATATTTCATGTACCTTTTTGTGTTCTTTTACTTTGCTATCCATCCACATAATTGATTACATAGTGACATAACGTAAATATTGTTTCATGTACCACTAGAATTTTCAGGGTGATCTATCAATTAAAGTAACTAATTTATTCTATAAAAAATGTTGGCATCCAAAAACGATTTTAAAATACAACTCTTAAAAGTATTTTAAGTTAAGTTAGTAGCTAACGAAAATATCAATAGCTGCCTTGTGATGTAGCATATTTGATATGTAGAGCATTTCCTAAAGAGTACTCTATTGAAATAATAACAGCGAAAAAGAATTTAGGTAAAAATGGAAACTTTATGAGGGTATTATTACGTTTTTCGTTGTTGAAGCCTTCAACACTTGAATTTGTGAAATTTTCATTCAAAAGAAATTTGTTATGGTTAGCATTAAGTAGACTGGGAGTTAAATATATATCAAGATTTTCAGTTATAATATTCTTAGGCAATCGGAATGGCTTCACTTTTTAATGATAAGCTGTCAGATAAATTATCTTCTTCAAAAATTGGATTTGATTGGGGCAAAAAGCTAACTTAGCTGTGAAATATTTCTATAAAGCTTTTGGAATGACTTACCTGTAGATACGATAGCCAAAGGAAAAATTTAATACGTGACATTAAGCTCATCATTATGCTAACTGTAAACTGATCTTTAAAAGAATGAATGCAATTTTGTATGACATGCCATTTGCAGAAATGATTTTATAAATAAGTTGTGACGCATAAAATCCATTTAGATATTGTTTTTCAATTGAGAAGTATTTAAACCAGTTAAAATATTGAAACACGTATGTTATATCTTTCCATTTGAGAGGTTACCCGTGCAAAACTTTATTTGTTTTATATCTTCATCATAAGAATTAATCTTGTTGAAAATATTTCAGTACAATCGTTTATTTTAATAATCATTTTTTTACAAATTTAATATCACGTAAAATCCTGACATAACCAAGATTAATGTATTAATTCTATTTAAAACCATATAATCTCCAGCATTCGGCGTTGTATTATCATTTCCATCACCCGGCTCATCAGTTGTGGCTTCACTTGTTGTTGGAGTAACAATTGGTCTTGACGTTGATGGATCTGGGATACTAGTATCTCTTTCACAAAGCCCGTTATCATCTTCCTTATATCCATACACGCATTTACATGTACCAAAGGAATAACCTTCATCAAAAGATGTGCCCTCATCCTCTATTTCACAATCCGCACTTTTCGTACAAGCTTTGTAGCCGAGTAACCATTTCCTAGCCAAACAATATGACCCAACTTTTCCAACACACATGTTCAAATCTTCGTCGAATAATGAGTCAGTTTGCTGATTACACTGACATTGTGGTAGATCTTCGGCATTTCTAAGACATGCCACTGTTGTACCATATGTATTGCATAAAGTCCGATTTAAAGGTAAAATAGGTCTTGGATAACAGTCCTGTTGAAATGATACCTCATGTGAACCAATTAGAAGATTTAAAGGTGGCAATTTAAAAGCTTCTGCTGGTGGCGCCTCATTTGTTGTTGTAGTTGGTGGAGTGGATCGCTCCGGACTTGGGACGTTTTCATTTTCTTCACAAAGTCCTCCGCTGGTTGTATTGAAACCGTAAAGGCACCGACACGTACCAACTTTACGACCAGTTCCAGACTGGGATTGTTGACAGTATGCATTTGGTGCACATAACTTGTCAGGAAAAAATCCACTTTGGTCTGTTGTACAAAATGCACCAACTTTCCCCAAACAAATTTGCTGCCATTCTGGTTCTTCTATTGTAGTGAAATATGCATCGTTGCCTTGGTTACAGCGACAGTATCCGAAGCCAAAACCGGGGTCTTCTGGATCATCGACGAAACAACCTGCTGAGCCCTTAAGTGTTTGACAATGGGAGTTGCCGAACCATGGATCTGTTTCGAAAATTGGTTCCAAGCTGGGATTTCCGACTTTTGTACAAGCTTGACCAAAAGGGCTTACACCAAGTTCCCAGATATTCCCAAGGCCTGGGAGCTCAATTCCTTGAGAATGTGAAGTTGGAATTATCGTCAAAAGGCCCAATATTAAGGCCACAAGAATAGACTTCATTTTGACTAAAAGCAATAGTGCCAACTCTGGAAATAGTTGGTTGTAAACTGCTACAAGGTTGAATTCAAAGCAGCAAATGGTAAAAAAAATAATGATAAAGTTTTATGATGTTTCAGGTGTTGGGATTACTTTTAATTTATCTAAAACAGCAAGTATCATAATCTATTAATTCGCATAATACATTATAAGCGTACAGATTTATTTTGTGTGATATCCTTATGCATGTTTCTGAATTGAAGGAGAAAATGTGGTCGAGATAAGAGATTTTGATTTACTATCATAACCCCCGGTCTTAACCGTTTGATATGGGTTTTTACTCTTGGTTTTGTTCTGCAGTGGTGAAAAAACGATTAATCAGAGTCAATAAATAATTGTAGGTATGTATTTCTTTGCTTAAAGTTTTTAATTTGATAAAATAATGATTATTTTAATGTATAATAGTTTTTGGTTAGCCTTGTCGGCTCGAACATTAAAGAATTTAAATTTTAAGGTGGGTTTAAAATTTATTGATAAGACAATGACAATACTTTGGTATGTACGATAACGGACAAAATTTGTGCCATAATAATGCTTGCTTGCTTTTAAAATATGTATTGAGTATTGAGCCTGCAGCTAATTTCGCTGCGTCTCGAATTTATTCATTTAAATTTACTGATTTGACATATTACATAAATATTTTGAAATGCCAAAACTTTGGGAAAGGACATTATTGTGGGAACTATGTGTGTAAGTAATGAGAGGAATTTGTTACTAGAATAGGTCAATTAATTTTAGACATATTCGAATAATTTATACAACTTTCTTTATATTGACCAAAGATGACTACACACGCTTTTTACTTTTTGTCATGTGTTTTTTTAAACAAAGAAAGTGAAAACTAGTGTATGTGAGTAGTGATGCATTATCAATTACCAAAATAAAAACGATGACCACATAAATTATGGCATTAACAGCGTATCTACATGTCATTGAAAATCGGTCGTTTGTCGGTCATCATGCTGTACTTGCTTATCAAAACATGAATGTTATAAGATTACAAATCCGGAATGCAGATTACGTGATTGATATGTTTTGATTTATTACCAACATTTAATTAAATGAATGTGGGAAAGCTTGCTACATACAGAAAAAATTATATCACAATACAAACTATATTAATTAAAGACTAATACATATTGTGTTTATTTAATATCATCATAACAACCAAAAGGTGTGGTCAACATACTTATTACAAAATCATATTCCAATTATCAAAAATATTACCGAAATGAACATGACTAATTTATTATTTCCATTAAAAATCACGCCATCACCTGTATCTGTCGTATAATCATAATCATCACCAGGCTCATCTGTTGTTGCTGGGCTTGTTGTTGGAGTTACAATTGGCCTTGACGTGGAAGGATTTGGAATGCTGTTATCTCTTTCACAAAGTCCATCTCCATCCTCTTTATATCCATACACACATTTACAAGTGCCAAAGGAATAACCTTCATCAAAAGATAAGCCATCTTCAACTTGACAGTCTGCATTTTTCGTACAAGCTTTCCATCCTAAAATCCATTTTCTTGCTAAACAATACGACCCAACTTTTCCAACACACATGCTAAGATCCTCATCAAAAATCGAATCAGCTTGCTGATTGCATTGACATTGTAATCGATTTTCTTCATTCCTAAGACATGCCACAGATGATCCATACGTTTTGCATATAGTCCGATTTAAAGGTAAAACAAGTTTTGCATTACACTCCTCTTGGTATGCCACCTGTTGAAAACCAATTAGCAGATTTAAAGGTGGAAGTTTAATAGCTTCTCTAGGTGGCGCTTCACTTGTCGTTGTAGTTGGTGGAGTGGATCGAATTGGTTCTGGAATGTCTTCATTTTCCTCACAAAGTCCATCGACAGTTGTGTTAAAGCCGTATAAACACTGACATTTTCCCACTTTACGACCAGATCCAGATTGAGATGGTTGGCAGTATGCATTTGGTGTACATAGCTTGTCAGGGAAGAATCCACTTTTTTCGGTTGAACAAAATGCACCAACTTTTCCCAAACAAATTTGTTCTTCTTTAGATCCTTCACGTGTATTTATGTAGGCGTGTTCACCTTGGTTACAGCGACAGTACCCGAAACCCATTCCAGGATCATCGGGATCGTCTACAAAGCAACCTGCTGATCCATTATGGCTAAAACAGTGAGCAGGAGCAAACCAGGGATCTGTTCCAAAGACGGGTTCAAGACCAGGATTTCCTAATTTTGTACAAGCTTCACTAAATGGTTGTAAACCGATATCCCAGATATTCCCAAGGCCTGGAATTACTATTCCTTGAGAATCAGAGGTCGGAAAAAGATTTGGGACACTAATTAAAAGAACGAAAAATAACGGCTTCATCGTACTTTGCTAAAAATGACGATGTAAAATTTCTACCTGATTTACTTGTGACAATTAAAGATCACTACAGGGAGAGGCTTACTTTACCAATTGCTTGAAATCAATTCGAATGTTATGATTTATTTGGTGTGCATGCTATATTAAGGTTATCTTGAGCACCGAATATTGTTATCTGTTTGATTAATAAAACACGTCATAAACATTTGGTTTGTTTTATCATAACTTGTACAAGCGATGTGATAAATGGTTTTTTCCAAGAGATCCATAATAATGTTTTTTGGTCATCATAACACCTGGTGAGGTTTTTCTATACGTACTTGTTCGTTTTGGGTTTTCAAGTATTTACCTAAGACACCTGTAAAAATTTCGGTTGATATTTTTAAATCAAGTGAGTATTCCCTCATTGCAAAAACGATCAATTAGCGATTTGATAAAGTTATCTTTGTCAGCGTAACCACAAAATTGGAAATCAATGAAAACGTGAAAAAAGAGAACTATAAACTTGAATGATGCATATTTGTTT
Organism: Entomobrya multifasciata; assembly: GCA_034693345.1. Taxonomy (NCBI): domain Eukaryota; kingdom Metazoa; phylum Arthropoda; class Collembola; order Entomobryomorpha; family Entomobryidae; genus Entomobrya; species Entomobrya multifasciata. Next base: position 6,363 of record JAQFXM010005124.1, read on the forward strand.
ATTAAAGTATTTAGAATATGTTTGCAGTACATAAGGTTGGCCAAAAAATATCCCATGCTTTCTCTCTTTCTCTTGTAAATATGAATATGTTTTGCTCCGTCGGTTCACTTGTATGTAAGATAAATTTAAAGGGTCTGAATTTTTCATCAATGACAAATCGAATGGAAAGTTATCCCTATCAAATAAATTTACCGACAAATCAATGATAAAGTAATCTTTTAATTTTAATTATTACGAAACAAGTTGGGAATTCACGCAATCTAATTTTATCTTATGTTTATTTAATTGTTATGGAGTACGACGAAAACAAGAAATATGAATGTAGCAAGGAAGCTACAAAACGGATATTCCTGTATTAAATCTATTGGCTGTTTACTTTTTGTGTTGTATCCCGACTCTAACTTGCTAATAGCCGGAATTTCATATTCGAACACTTGCCAATGACTTGGATCTTCATCAGCACAATCAGACGGGACTACTAGTTTTTTATAGTAGTTTACAACGAGACAGTTTTTGGTTTGTGGATGATATAGCATGAATTTGTCCGACATGTCTAATTGAGATGCTTTAAAAGTTGCCCATTCTAGCCATTGTTTATGTGGAAAGTTACACGGTCGAAATATTAAATTCTCCCCTGTCAAATCGATGGACAAACATTTGTCTTCATTTTCGTTTGCGTCAGGTGTTGAGTATGGTGTTGCAATAAAAAAATGTCCTTGATTTCCATTCAAAATAAACCGGAACTGACCAAGAGGTGTAGTATAAGTTGGACAGTCTACTACACTTGGCTTATCATCTGAGTTAAAGTTATTAGTGGAAGCGAGACATGTCTCTGTTCGCACATTTCGAAGTCTAAAACCCCTTGATATGCAGCGGCCTCGAAAACAGACCTAAAAACTGCAAGAATGTTAAGAATTATAAAAATCTAATAAGCCCACTTAAGCATTCACATATATATATTTCACACACTTTGGAATTTCCGCATAAAGTTCCAGAAATGGGGTATATATCTCCAACATGATGAGTAAAAATCCAATATTTTGATTCATAGCATTTTGTCTTTTGACAGCTCTCTTCTTCCTGAAAACAAAATAATTTCTGCACTGTGTCATACGTAATATATTGAATAAAAATAATAATAGTTTGAACCTGTTTCGTAAATATAGACAGACTATTATGATGTAGTCTACATTGGTCGGCAATGGTTGGAGCTAATGAATAAGCATATTGATATTTTGTGTCTTGTCCAACATCATTAGTTTTTGACAAGTCAAGACAATCATTTGATCGGCCAAGAAAATCTGATATTTGTTTGTCTGCACATTTTGAAAAGAAATGGTGATGAGATCCGCATTGATACGTGTCAATGTACGATTTATCTTGACAGGCGATATTATTTGTTTCGGTTTCTGGTGCTGAGTTTCCGAACCTGTATAGTACACAAAATTACATTAAAATATACATATAGTAAATAATAATTAATCATGTTAGTATTAAAAACTGAATCGTAACTACTCACATAATTCCCAGTGCTCTAGCAAGCACTCCGCAATAGTTTTGTGAATGACCACCAATACGTAAAATAACAGTTGGATGAAATAATTTGTTTTCCTCGTCGATATTGCACAATGAGCTTTTCTCCACAATAAAGAATGGATCCGAGCCCAATTCACCAGTGAGAAGCAAGCCAACATTAATCTCTGTGGGGTAACTTGCTTCCCATTGCTCGTAAAACAACATCGGTAATATTTCGGACAAAACGACATTTCCGTCTTCATTTCTTACTTTTTCAATGACTGGTTGAAATTTTCGGTTCTAAAAATTAGTGAAAAACTATTTACTTTTATATTATCGCAAAAATCAATTAGTTTTTCATCTTATTAAACTTACGGTAATTTGTGTAACTGAATGGACTTTAAAAAAGATGTGTGACTTTGTGAGTGTCTTAAAACTTATATTAGCATCCCAAAACATTGACATAACGTGACGGTCGACATCCGATTTATTATGTTGAAACAAACTACTACATTCATAGTCACAAATTACAGCTACATTTACTATCCATGGTACCTGGAATTAATTAAAATATGAGTTCAAATTTATATTACACGTTTCTTAACAGTACACTTGAACGTATTACCTTGGTCGTCTCGCAAAAAGAGTTTGAAAAACGACCTATGGTCCCTAGAATAACCACAAACATATTTAACCTTGAATTCATTTCGTTGAATGTTATTAGAAAGGTGTCCAGCACAAAAGTCCAATGAGTAATAAAACTTTTCCCAATTTAAATATCGAATCCATGAATATTGAAACGTTTTTCCTTATAGCATCAATTAATGTGCGCTTTAGCTTGAAAACCATTCACAAAAACGTTTTTTGGAATTATCTTTTGATAAGGCCATAACTTATTATACAGGATTTCCTCCTATTGCAACCAGATAAAACAAAAAATAACACGAATGGAATAAATTGTACATGGAACTGTAATGACAAATATCCATGTGTGCTTAAAAGTCGTGCATTTCGGCATTTATTATTCAACGATTACAATAAGTATATACCATCAAGTTCGAGCACTAATAAATGTACTGCAATATGAGTTTTTGTAATAAAGTAATTTGGTTGAGTGACAGAGTAGAGGTTTCTACATGAATTTTTTTAGTAATGATGACGTGAGCATAGATAAGAGCACTTTGTTGTGGATAACTTTCATGACATATGTCTTTTTCATTCACAGTAGACAACAAAACTGCAATGAACTTTTCGAGCGCACACAGCAGTGTTATATCATGGTAAGTTATAAGTGGATTTTTTAAAATAAAATGCTATAGTTTAGTTAGAGGGAAAATCAACGCAGAATTTATTACAACATTTTTCCGTTTTTCTTTAACCATTAGCACTTAATCATACTTCAGTCGTGTCTCAACTAGACTTTGGCTTTAATGAACTATGTAAAACCATTTAAAAATGTTCTTATTGGCATACCAGTTTTAATACCAATGTGACCAAGTAGTTCTGGGTTGAATTGAGAGCATGTAATACTAACGGTTGTGGATTTTTCTGTTTGCATTTTTTTAAAATTTGCACATTCGCTAAAAGGCAAAACATAAATATGACTTTGTGCACAGACTAAAGTCAAATACACAAGGAACACAAGTGGTATATGGATAAAAAGTTACCAAAAATGAAGTTTTTTAACTTTAACATTTGAAATGTGACAAAATATAAAATTCAATTTTATTATTACGTGATTGTTGTCCTTAATGTATTTTAACATATGGGTTTATTTTTTTGTAATTTACACAATTTAATTTTTTGTAAAGAACACTAAAATTTCAAATAAACTACACAAGTACTTCAACATCAAAACTTACAAGTATCTCTATCGTATAACCTTTTGTAATTCTACTACACAATGTCTGTTTTTACGCTAAGGGTTCCCAATAGTATTCAAATCGTCGTCTCGGATCATCAACTCTTAAAACAGAGTGCACCACCCACAAAACTAAATCCCAAGCATATTCCGTACTAAATGCTGTGCCATCACAAATCCTACAAAACCAAACATATATATTTTTTAATTCAAATTTCAGTACAAAATTGTTCTATGAAATATATTACTATAGAATGCATATTTAGTGTTCAATTTACGGGAATCGGCTTTCATATTTCGGGGAAGCTCCGTCATGCCCCAACCAAAACTTGTATTTATTAACCCTCTGATGCTCACACTGCCAAAAGGGTGTTGAATTTGCCAATTTGTTGTACCCCAAAGTCATTTCTTTCCCTTCAAAATTATTTTCAGGTACAAAAATAAATGTTGATAGTTCCTTCAATTCCTCTTTGTAGTCTCCGTGTAAATATAGTCGTTTATTTGGAAAGCTAAATTTAATACAAAAATGCAGATAAATTTCTGAAAATTCTAAAATTTTAAAGTATAATTATATTATAAACTTACAGCAATGTTTTCTCTCCTGGGTAAACCATCAACGATTCGCTGTAGTCAGCAATGGAATCATTTACTGTTGCATTTTTGTTTCTGATAAGTCGGAATTTCAATTTAAATCCATAAATTAAATTGTATTCGTGGATATCTTCACCAGACCAAAACGTCAGGATGATTTTGTGTCCAGGTATGGTCAATGACTGGGTCGTGTCATTTCTGTGTTCCAACATATATATAAAAAATTATGCGTGCATATTTTCGTATGCTTATTTAAACCAAGTATTTATTTTATGGAATTTGGTCACCACTTACACGACTATGGATTCCACACTTTGATTTCTCATAAACGACTTATAATGAATTATAGCCTTTTCCACTTTGTTGAATTTCAATGACGTTACAATTAAACCTGCCTTATTTCCAAAATCCCTAAAGCCCACATATTTTGGCAACAATTCAAAACCCGAACCCATTTTATTAGTTATTTGCCAAACACAACGTTCCCTTGCTTGAATAGGCTCCCCAAGTTTGTAAGATATGTAACCATTTTCCCCACTAATAATTCCCCCACACCGGCCCATATTTTCAGCAGATTCTGAGGAAGAATAATTCCTAACTTGATTTTGTTGCTGTAAAATGTCAACATGGAAACTTGGAGATTTCTTGTTACATTTCACAATAACAGCCACAACGATGGCCGTAAGAATTGTAAATGGGCTATGCAACCACATTTTCAGAGAAAAAATACCAAAACAGAAAATTGACAATTTTCTTTCAATATATTTTCTAGGCTTCAACTTTAATTCTAACTATTTTCAAAAGCGTTTCTATCCGTGTCCAGTTTGCTACAGGGCAAATAATCGACTGACAAGTTTTTATCCGGTTTTCTGCTTTGTTTTCAATACAAGTCTAAAGAGATGTGATGAATTCACGATAAAGATTTTCGCGTGCTATAATACTGTTCCGTTTCTTAAAAATCAATTACCGAAAAACAATTAAATGTGTCATACCTGTAACTGTTTCATGATTACAGGGCATATCGACACGCCTTCTTTTTTCGGATTTGGTTTCGACGTCCTTTTAATTATCATCGTCAACCTAGATATAATCAGATGCAATATATTGCTTATGAATATTCATGTTTGTTGCTCATTCAAATAAACTAATCTTGCTAGAATTTGGTGCTTAACTTCAGGCCCTTATTTGGGAAGCCACGGAAGTCAAGTGTAAACATGCTTTAAAAATAACTGCAAATGAATTTTCACCGTAAATTTTCATTGGACTCCTATGATGGGACGGGATGTCATAATGATTTATCTTTAGGAACGCCTTCTAGTTGAAATACATTTTTAAGTGGAACAAGTGTGATAAGTTTTTAGTTTATTTTAAAGCTTGTATTATTAATAAATACTTCATAACCAAATGGTATACATGGATTGTGTAACAGCAATAACTTGATGTGACGCAACTTACCGTTTGACTTACGGAAGGCATACCCAAAGCATTGGTTTAAAATACCAATACGGTTACTTTAGTGTAAAGTAGTTTAATTGAACCATACTTCCTTGTATATAATATGATGCCGTTATTTCTGACTTCCTTATAGGGCATAGATAATCGATGCATATGTTCACGAGTTTGAGCTAATATTAGTTTTCTCATGATGACCGTCTGTACAATTAAGTTGGAATACAGATATACAATATAAAATACTGTTAAATCAGAAAAAAACTAATAAACATTAAGAAGCATGTTAGCTAACAACGCGTGCGCAACATACAAAAAATAGTACATGTTTACATTACTAATGCATTTTAAAGCAATGCAGTTATTCACTTTATTTCTGCCTTGTTCATTGCTCTATTCTATAGAAAGCCCAAATAAACTGTAAGCCGACCGAGTTCGAACCCTTTTAAGCATAATTTATTTTCGGTCATAAACGTCTGAATATGCCAATAAAACTTTGGATATTCGCTTTAAAAATGATCACGAGCAGAAGCCACTTCCCAGTCGATCTGTTTACCAGAGCAACTGTAAAGACATTTATGATAATCTGACACACAATGAACTAAAAAGACTACGAGTTGAACTTGTAAAATAATAGATGTTCTTTAAGGTTCATAAACAGTTGCATCCATAATGATGATAAAAAATAAAGTTCTCTTTTAACAAACATACATAATACATACATTTTACATGAATAAGTGTTTATACATATGGTTTAATCTTAAACTTCTTTTTTACTCAATTCAATATTCATTACAAAACCGCTTCAACATTTTAACTACTGTTAACACACCTAATTCACTGTAATAACTTTAGATGGATATTCAACCCAAAAAGTGGTGAGATCTTGAACAATCGTAAACCTGTCAAAATAAAAAATGACCCGTATTCAATTCCATATTTTAACTACTTTAATATACTATGAAAATTCAATGGAAAATTTTATTTAACTCACCAAATTTCGTAATCCCCTTTTTCATTCGGAGCTATCCAAGTACCTTGAACTTGCATATTTTTCATGTTGTTCATATGTGTCAATGAACTATTCTCAAGACCACTACAGTTCATTGTTTTACTCATTCCGTCCTCTGGTATCCACTTGCCAAATGGTAATGTATTATCCTTTCCAGTTTTACTGCGCGCCTGAAACATAAATCCTCTGATGCCATTCAAGTCTTGAGAAGTAATCGTAATCACAACAATATCACCAAAAGTCACATTGGTATTGTTCACAGACACATTGTATGGTAATGGGCTATTTGATGGTAGAGATGGTCCATGTCTGGGAGCCAAAGACATGCAAACTTGTTTTGTTTCTGGAGATCCATCAGCTCTGCATTCTGCCAATAAAATGAACTCTTTTGAAAATGCTGCAAAAATAAGTGTAAACAGAAAACTTGAATAATGTTTTTTAGTCATTGTAACAATCATGTTTCCTGACACGTGCACAAAACAAAAGTGAAACTAATGCAAGCAAGCTAAATTAAAATGTTGAAAAGTATTATGTAATTTACCATTATGTATCAATTATGTACATATCTAGTTCTCACATAGAAATTTTATGCGTTTTTTTTTTGAAAAATATCTTGAATAATACATTACTTGAGGTATCACTTAAAGAGTTGCTTGACACGATTTTAATAGGCCGACTGAGTTCGATTTTTAGATATTATCGTGAATTTTTCCCACGGCATAGTAACGTACTGAAATGGGTTTATTTCCTGATTACTTTTTTGTTGTAGAATTGGGTTAACTGTGTTGTTTTTGTTAATCAAATTATCCAACATCAGAGACAGTGTTTAATTGATGAAAAATTAGTTTTGGGGAATTTTATGGCTTAGTTTTAATTATGTTCAGCGGACGACTAGATGCGTCCGTGTGGGTTTAGATAGGTTAGGACAAACATGATAAGAGTTTATGCATAAAAATAAAAATTTCGGCGTGATAACATTTAAATCTAATTTCTATGCTTGGTGGGGTGATTAGATCAATAAGAAGGAAAATGAAACAGCGTTATTTCAATTTTAATGTGTAATATGTCTACATGGAATTTCCGGTGAGAATAAGTTTAAAGGATTGATTTATAATGTAATGCTATCAAAATAATGTTTATTGTAAAACATGAAAGTTTTAAATGTAAATGCATGATACCATAGTGTTCACTTTCTGAAGATATAGGTCCATGATTAAACTAATGATTCACTAAAGTTTATGTATGAAGACATTGACGTCAATGCTTATGTCACATGCACGCGCTAACGATATATTATTTATTGTTATACGTAAAAGATCTGGAAAGCCTTTGTGTGGATTAAATTGAAAACAATTGGTTCGTCGTGGGCGTAAAATAAATGATTTCTGGATTGATCTAAATGAAATACGCACATTTTCTCGTTTAACTTCTTTTGGGTCATTTACTTTGACGCAATGCTATTTATTGCAGACTTGTATAAAAACAACTTGTCACAGTGAATTTTCCAGTTATATCTTGAAATAATCGAGTGAAACAAACTGAAAATAATTACCGCTAGTCGAATAAAATGAAGTCGTTGTCCTTTTCTACTATGGTTATGATTTTGGCAGCAGTTTTGGCTTTAACGAAAGCGGTAAGCGTTTTGAAAATCAATTAAAAATTTGGAAATAATAAAGTTTTTCTTAAATTTGATGATATTGAATTACATTTCAGGCCCCGTCAGGCAATGGGGATAGGTCAAACGCTTTGGGAGATCCTCCACGGAATAATATGTAAGGAAATAAATGACAGTACTTAACCATTTCTACACTGAGCGATCAAGTGAAGGTGGACTTCATACTAAATTTACCCATTAACAATGGGTTACGTTATCCACCTGCTTTTAAATCAATTCCCGAAATTCAGATTTTGACATAATTCATATTCACCCATAATACATTAGATTTTTAAAGAAATTTTGTGTACAGCTCAAAATAAATTTAAAGTCGTGAAACATTTTTGTTTGTCATTTCACATGCAGTAACGTAACTTATTAGTGTAGATACGATTTTTAGGGAAACGAATTTTTCTACGAGAGCAGTTGATATATCTTATAACTTAAATGTGACATACGTTTTGCGGTTAATAAAAAAAATGGACAATAAATCAAATTTGCTATTTAATTTTAAGGCCAGGCACAATCATGTAAAATGAATGGCATTTTTGTAAGAATGAACACTGCTTGAAATGCAAAGGAGTAATACAATACGCACTAGGTCGTAAATCCGACAGGTAAAAATTTAAGTTAATAAACCTTACACATTGGGTTAATAGGAATGGTGTGCAATGTTTAATCCATACGTAGAACTATTCCAGGTCTGGAGGTATCAAACAGTGTGATTTAATCAAATGATAACTTCACCAAAATAGCAACATGAAATTTGTATCTAAACACACTTACTGCTTATCCAGCAGCCATAAATAAACGATAATACTAACAAGTCATGTGTTAAGCAAAAGGCATCCAATTACTATAAGTAATTATGCGTACTATGCGTACAACGTATAAATGAAAATGCAATGTAAGTACTCATGTAAATCTTGTGATAGCATTAAAATCATTTTTATCTGCATATTTTCATGGCTAATGTATTTATGGGAGAAAATATATACTTTGGCTTTGAAACTACGCATAAGTCATTGATGTTTGGGTGAAGTTAGATTTTCGAAATTTGAAAACCACATTACACTCTGTTCCGAAAGTATTGCAAAGAATGCAAAATCGCCATAACTTTCGTATGCGTCGGAATTTTGAAAATCAG
>JAQFXM010005125.1:0-15591 GCA_034693345.1 Entomobrya multifasciata
TATCACCTTATCGATAAACGATAAGTCACATTCACCTTCACTAATTTTCACTCGCTTTCCAATTAAAAATCTCTTTGCTTTATCTTTAAAAATAGTAAATGAGTCACTGTTTTTTATGTCTTCTGTTAATTTCGCCCAGCAAGTCGTGATCATGCATGATAAATTGTCCCCACATATTTCTTTGTTAACTTTGAAGTGGGCCCCACTCCTAGTAGTTAAACTTTCAATCGCACTTTCGCACAAAGAACTTTCAAACACTGATGGACATAACTTTATCTTAATTTTATACGCTAAACACATGAGCTTCATTTCACTATGCTCCAACACATCCAACCATCCTAAATTATCATAATCTTCATGATTATACGAATTTCCAACCACTAATTTTACACATGACTTAAAAACTTTGTTAATTCTTTGCCTTTCCTTTTTTGTAGCTGTGCACCAAAGACTACTCATGTAATATAACTTGCTTAACACTAGTGATTCAACGATTATCTTTAGTTGGTTAGAGCTGACTAGTTGCCGAATACATCTTATGGACCACAGAATTTTGTAACACTGTTTGACATTATGACTTATATGCTCATTCCACTTAAAATTCCACGTATATATATATATATATATATATATATATATATACGTCTTTATCGCAGATCAGTCATTAAATGATGTGACAATAGTACATAGCTTTATTTACAGTGAATGTGAGGAGGGCTAGAGTGTTTCTGAGCTCTGGACATGAACAAGATTTAAGTTTTAGGCTGAACTGCCTACATACATAGCATTCATCTTGCTATCATCAATTCGTCATTTAAGACAATTAGCATAGTTCTCAAATTATCAATTTTACATTTGATCAAATCATGTAGTTACTTATTCAAATACACTACAAATATTATGTCCTGTAGCATCGCCAACATTGAAGAAAATATTCGATTACAAATTACACTTATTAAGCTTATTAAAAATAGACTTATAATATATCAAAATGTAAAGGTAGGAACATTGCTTATATTTTAGTAAACCAAGTAAAGTTTTATTTCAGGATACTGTAAATGCTTTTCATTAAACACTAATAAATAAAATTCAAAGTAGCCTTTCGATGTTTTCAAATAATTGACTATTAGTAAATTCATTTTCCAGGACTCGAAACCTTGAAAGTGCTACTATTACTATAAATGTTTTTTTTGTAAATCCGAGTGCAAATTTTACTCCACATTTTTGGTATTATTTCAGCTTTTTAATAGTTTTCTGCTAATGAAACATTTGGGCTTATTTAAAAAGCACTGTAGTTACCAGCTGTAAGAATTCATTAAAGTTTTTGGACAAATTTTCTTACATACTATTTACAAACTCATTGTTCATGAAATATTAGAAGCTGTTCACAACATCACCTTGGAAATAAAACTTCATATAAACGATTACATTACTAATTTACTATCAACTGTTTGTACAGTCAAATTTCCAGGATGACCAACCTCAACAACAATTTAGTATAGGAATGATTGGTAGAGGTGAATTAGGTGATGATAACAAACAGTTCAGATACAAGGACAAAAGACAAATTTCATTCCAACTGGAATATATGTCAACAGAAGCAGTATGCACAAATACAAAGCGGTTTGAGTCTACTACACAAATTCGAGCTAATTTCGATGCTTTACACAAAATCAGATAATAATTTGGTGAAAATGTTTTCTATGTTGGCTACAACATATCTTATTTTTAAAAAAATGAAAATACGTGTGAAATTAAACTAAGTCCAGTACCACGTGTCTATATAGACACTTTTTTACGTGTCTATATACACACGTGGTACTAGACTGTATTTGAAAATGTTAATTTATTAAACTTAAAACATCAAGAATCATGCTTGACAGTTGAATTTTCATCATATAGACTAAACTAGAGTAAAAATATATCACAGTTTTAACGTAGCTATACATTATAAACCAGTTTTTGCCGTTAGTATATACTTATGGTTGGAAAACCTCTTATATTATTACATTCTTCAGAAATACAAATTATATAGCCTTGTCTCCACAACGTCCGTCACATAAATTAGTTGGATGTTTTTGTGTTTTTGTAATCCCCGTATGAATATTTTAAAGACAATCTACTTATTCAATTTACGAAGAAACACAACCTTGTTCTGATTGGAACTTGACAGCTTAACATAAACTTGACTATACAGGCAATTTGAAAACTAAAGCGAGTAAAGCTAAAAACAAATTTCAATCTATTAGAATAGTGACATAAGCGCAGTTATATTAAAGACGAGAAATATAATGGAGATTTTTGAACACAATTGTTAACTCTTATTGATATTTGGTGACAGGAACAAATCCACAGAAATTTGGAAAAACAACAATAACTTGTGTAAGACAAAACTAATTTTTACAACGGATCTTATCTTCATTATGATGTTATACTTTCAAGTATTTATAACTATGCTAGCAAATGTCTCAATTCTGTTGAATTATATGCTTGTTTTCAAAATATTAAATACAAGAAAATCTTTATTAAGTATGCTTTAGTTTTAACTCAAATTATCAATCATTTACATCAATTTACTCAATCAACATGATTTTACGGGGTTCGACCTAAAAAGGTTGCTTTCACTTGAATACAGAACTAACAATTAAATTTATTTTCTCTTTACGCAATATATTATTGTTGAAGTATTTATTGCAAACTTAAAAAACACATTTTAAACTAAACAGTCTGAAAAGCCTAGTCCTCTGAGTCCAACTACTAACTGTACTTTTATTATAGTCTCCACAACATTTGAAATAATTGTCAATATCCATATTATTTTGTAGATTATATACAAGTTTTGTAAAATAATTTACAAACAAACTTTTAAAAAATGGTTTTTTGCATGAAGATTTTTAATAGCATTGCAAGCACTCCGAAAGCATTGAAAAAAGCAATACCAACTAAAATCGTTTTAGCAAACATTTGGGTTTCACTTATAACACCAACAGTAACTAAACCAAAGTTCAAATTAGCTTTAAAAGTTCAACTAAAAATCATCAAAATTACACTCTTCGGTTTAACCCCATTTATTTGCGATTCAAATCCAGTGAAAATATTGAAAGAAAATTGTAGCTCTAAATTGAGTTCAATTTTACGAAAAGTTAGCATACTCAATGCTAGTGTAGCCATTCTAAAAGCCATATGCTTTCGTTACATTTTTCTCACAAAAACTAAAACCAACTTAACAGGAAACGATCTAATGAGCATTTGTATTTGGATAGTACTCACTTCCTTAAGTCACCTATCTGCTACGTTTCCATTTAACAAAAGCTACGAATTGGTAACCCTGTGTAATATTCTGTTCAAAAATAATTGCACTTGTTCTATATTTTTCCAGTTTTTGATGTATTTTACTCCAATGATTGTTATCATAACTAGTTTTCTGTATTCACTTGTCGTTTGCTTTGCAAATATTAATCCCATTATCAAATTACTAGAATCCTTTCGTATTCCAGTACCAAATTTTTATTATAGTTTACGTATTATTTTAGCATTTTACGAAATTTGGAGTTTTTCGATGATGGCTGGTTTATCTTGCTTTCTAACATATCAAGTCATGTTCCCCTCTTACTTTGTCCTTTATCAAATTGCAGACAAAATGCTTAAAGATATAGAGAGTTCAATGTTTTGGTCAGCATCAAAGCTGGAAAATTTGCTGCTTGAATATAGAAAACTACAAGTTTATGCAAAACTTGTAAATGCCTCTTTTCTAGATTACCTTGCAATTCAAATTCAAACTACTTTGATAATATGTTCAATTTTGGTTGGAACGGTTTTACTCAATACTAATTTGCGTGCTACATCAAGTTCACAATGTTTATTTCTCGCGATATATATCCAATTTGTTCTATATATATTCATGAGCATTGGTTATTTTCTCCCAGGACTAGTGAATTTCACTAGCAAAAAATATATACGATCATGGAAAAGGGTACTTTTTACAAATATATACTACTTTGCTCTAAGTTTTTCATGTGCAAAACGATCCAGTAGATATGTTCGAAGCTGCCAAGATGTGAGAATTTACATGGGATCTTCGAATTACTACGAAACGTCTACCTCAATTAATATTATAAGATTTATGTTAGAATCAACAATAAATTTAGCATTGGTATTATAAATTATACAGAGCTTATAAATGATTAAATAAAACTTAATCGATTAACTATTTCACTGCCTCATTTTCTAACAATCATTTCAAACAAATTTAAATTGTAAAATTGAAAGTTAATATGACAAAGATTTTGTTTTAAAATATCCATTGAAATTCATGCACACGTTATGTATTGTATATGTATGTCAATTTTGAAAGCTTGCTCTGATTTTGCTCAAGGTTGTCCCAATCTTAAAGCTGGACCAAAATAAGAATATTTTTGATGAATTTCTCGCAAAAATAAAAATACCAACATAAAGCATGCAACTCACTGTGACATGGCTCTCTAAAAATTTAAAACATTTTGTGTGTCTAATGCATATTTCAAACTTATATATATATATTTTTTTCTTTCATATGAAACGCATAACGTGATACAGGGAATTATACTGATGAGCTGTCTAAACAATTTATTATTACTTTTTTGAACATTCGATATCAAATTGTGTTCTTGTTCTATACTAATTAGTCATTAAGATCAAACCTGTTGACAATATGATTTAACTACAGAAAAATTCCAAAAAAAAGACATAACCAAATTATCTAAAAAAAATTAATTGGCAATACTTTACAAAATTATGAGCAATTAAATGATTTAACTAGATCTTAAATTAATGATAAATTATGACAATTTAAAGCTCATAATCATTATATTAAATAGCTCATCAATTCACTGCACGTTCTCTCAATTGCCCTAATTATTCCAATCGTTATTCCAATCATTTCTTCAATCCATTTTATTTTTGTGTAATTCACAGTCAATCCATTTATTACAAGACCAAAACTATCTTCAAAGTGTGTTAACTAAAGTATTAAATTAAGTGACCATTTAAATATGTCGCTGCAAAATTCTTTAAATTTTTCGGTTCGAAATATAATTATATTTCTCACTTTATTCGTTTTACTAATTCTTTTGGATGGGTCAAGTACGAAAAAAAAAATTCTACACAAATTTTAAACGATAAAAATCACACCTATAAATTAGAGTTCATCTTGTGCTTCTAAATTTCCTATCCTATCCATGTTAGAGTGTAACAAGGGTAGGATAGGAACTTAGGAAGCACAAGAAGATATCTATTGCAAAATACGTTTGTTTAAATCTGTTTTCTCTCTCAAATTTTTTAAAAGATGGGCAACAGAACGACGACTTGATTGACGTAACGGATAGAGAAGCTTGTACAAAGTTATGCGGCCAGTTTATGGATGACTTTGTACCAAATCCTCAAAGCACTCAAAGAAGACAAGGCTGGTCAAATGCGAAAACTGTGGCAAAGGATTTTAAACCAACGACATACGTAAGAAATTATCAGGATGATCCTCTACCACCAACACAACAACAACAGCAGCAGCCAAGTGGAAGAATGATGGGGGGTGGGGGCGGGGGTGGCGTGGGTGGAGGAGCAGGGGATTTGGGCGGAGATGATAACAGGCCATTCGGGAGATTTCAGGATAAAAGACACAAGCTTCATTCAAATTGGAATGTACATCCACAACAGCAGCAGCAGCAGCATACAAAAAATACTAAACCTTTTAAGCCTACACAATTCATTCGAAATAATTTTGACGATTTTGAAAAAAATTAAGATTTTTTGCTCTAAATCCTTTTCCTATATAGTTGATGATGTGAAATGTTTTAAAGAAATTATTTTTTAAAGGAATATAAATTAAGTGAATAAAATATTACCGTTTATTTTTTTGGTAATTATACTTTATTAATTATTCAAACACATGAAGCATATAACTATATATTTATTTATTTACCAGCACTTTTAATTGATGAAATAGTAACCCAGTGTTATTCTCATATTTAGGTAATTAAGCATTCATCCTATAATCTATGTATGCATCATGCATATGTGTAGCCGAAAGTGAAAAGGTACCATTTTGTGAAAAAATTTCCGTTAGTAGGAATTTTGTAAAAGCAGTAATTTTTTTTCAAAAAATAGCCTTAAATATGTAGCCGAAATTGAAGAGGGAAAATTTGTCCGTTTGGTATTGTTTTAAGTTTCAACGTTTTTTTTTTGGTATATTTAAGAAAACTGGACTAAAAATTTCAAAAAAAAATAACGGAAATTTTTCACCAAATGGTCCGTTTTCACTTTCGGCTACACATGTGCATATACATGCTGGTTTTACTTTATGAATACAACAGCACAACTTTATGCACAGCTCAAAAACACACACCTCGAAATGCACAACTCAAAAAACTCAAGCAAAAACAATAGTAATGTCGTACCGGCTTACTAATTTGGAATCATTTTTTAAAAATCTAGATTTGCTTCGAAAACTTTTTTCTTTTAAAAGACAACAAGAATGAAAATAAATAAATAGGAATTTGGATAGAATATCAAAATGTTTCTTTTATTTTTCATAATGTTGATAAAAATTTACTAAATTTTAAACCATTAATATCTGTACTTATCAGCAATGTACGCAGTAGGTTTGAAATTTGAAGGCACAGTATTTTTGTTATGTTGCCAGCTGTTAAAAAGTTTTTGTCTTTTGTCGTGATGTCTGAAAGGTCTGTCATCCGCTGAATCATCCATCATCATTCTCCCACTTGCCGGATGCTTTCCATAGGCAGTCGGTCGGAAATCACTGGAGACGGGCTTTGCATTCGCCCAGCTATTTCTCCGCTGATCTCGTACGCTGCTCGTTTGTCCTCCATCCATAAACTGACCGCATAACTTGCTGCAAGCTTGTCTTTCCGTTACTTCATCTTGTCCATCTAATAAGTTATAAAATAAATAATTCTCTAAAAAACTTCCACCAAAGCCGTTACAAAATCGTGTAACAGTTCTAACGTAAAAAAACAAGTTTTCTTACCTGACAAAACAATGAGCACAATCAAAACACTCCAAAATAACGTAAGTCGAGCAGTTTGCAGCAAAATTTGTTGACAATGCATTTTTTCAATATCAACTACAATTACTAAAAGTGCTACTTATTCAAGATTAGAAGTTTTGAAAATTAATATTATTTAAAACAACTTGAACTGTGTGACAATTTTTTTAAAAAAAATATTAATATATTTGAATATTATTAATAAAAAAATATCATTTTTTGCACAAGGTTGTTACTATAACAATGACTTAAAATTTAAAATGAATATACATATTTCATCATAATCTAATTTAATTATAATCTATTTCATTACAAATAGCTTTTGACCTTGTGTAGTTGCTTAAAACAGAAAATCGTAAAATCGTAGGAACACTAAATTATATTCAATTTTCTTTACGCTCACTTATTGCATCACATAAAATGAACAAAAACAAACAACTAACAATTTCTTAATAGTATTGCGTTATAATTTAATGTTCATTAATTTTAGTTACGAAATTTCATCTTTGGTTATTTTAATCTCACTAATAATTTCCAAGCAACTACTTATTCAATGCTTGTCAATAATACCAACTCATTTATGGACACATATTCATCCCATGCATTATTATGAAGCACTACAGTTCCTCTTATCGATTTCGAATATAATGTCTGCCTCTCTGTGTCTATTTGCAGTTTTACCAAAAAAATGCCTTGACCTTGTAGCATTCAGCATGTATTATACGTTAATAAACTAAATACTGCACTTTGTTTCATAATCGTATTTATTATCATTAAAACCTAACTCTTAAATTTAACAACCTATTTACTTGAAATTTGATATACAGGTACCCTATTGAATGTAAAAGTAAAAAAATAATTTGTTTTAAAGCAAATTAGTGTGGCGGCACTGGAGTAACGGCCAATGAATGGTTTTATGCTATTTAAATGTGACTAAAATTTATTGCATAAATCGATAGATTAAACTATTGGCATCCAACTTTGTCAAAATGACGTAGCCTAAAACTGAATAGTTTGGATACACAGTAGCAAAACGAAAAAAAAAACTTTATAAATGGGCAACCAATGTAAAATTCATTTTTTTCCCATCCAAGCTTCAAAATTTATTTATTTTTATTAGTATACTCCACGAAGTGGTTATTTACAGTACTTTTAATAAAAACGAATAAAATAATAGTCAAAATCACTTAACAAATTTTTGATCAATTTATTCGCTATTCGTGGTCCGATATTTAGACTGATGAACCCAAAGGTTAAAAACATCATTGATTATCGCCTCCTTTCGTATCCAACTATTGAAAAATGACACTCTGCTTAAAACACTTGGCATATTCGGTTGTGAGCAATTCTCTAGAAACATAAACAAAGTTACATAAATGATTAGTGACTTAATCACTTTACTCTAAAAGTGATAAAGACAAGACAAAATCGTATTCAATATACTCACCACTTCCCCAACTAACCAAGCCAAGTAAAACGAGTTTAGTTGTGTCCGAAAATGAATCAGTTCCAGTACTATCGCCAACCGCTGGACCACCACTATCCCCATTACAAGTCGCTCCAACTCCATCCGAATAGCCGACACACAAGCTCGAACTATAAATATAGGTTGAAGTGTAAATTTCATCACAACTTTGCTGGTCAATGATTGGTAGTGTAGATATCTGGAGAAACTTTGGGACAATCCTTTCTGGAAATTGGTGCACGTTACCCCAACCAGACACTCGAATAAGTTCTCCACTATATGCCTTCATATTACTAGGTAGGTTAACAGGTTGCACAACTGAATTTGGCCAGAAAAATCCATTTAAGATTAAAAGTGCAATATCGTTTCGAAGTGTTTTTCGTTCGAAATCCTGGTGAACTTTTATACGTCGAACACCCAGTATTTGGACTGGCTTATCAGTGTCATTATAAAGTATTGAGCCTGCAACAACATGAAATTCATCTGGATCTAAAACCTGTCTCGTTTCCATGTTGACAACGCAATGTGCAGCGGTCAATGCTAAATGTCGTCCTATAGGGGATTTAATTAAGGCTGCTCCACAAATGTGGTCTCCGTTTCGACGTAAACTGAGTTGGTATGGAGCTTCACCCATTCGGGCAGGTCGGCCACCAATAATTGTTTTGTGTGCTCTTTTATCAATTGGTGTTGATGGAGAAGATAAATGTGATTGTTTGCTTGTTTGTGTGATGTTGGAGAAACCACGGACAACACTAGATTTACCCAAGTAACAGAATAGAAACAATAACAAATTGAGGAAAATAAAATGTATGGAATTGAGGTGAAAATGTAATCGAATCATTCTGAAACAAAAACTAAAAAAGGATGAGCCCCGTAACTAAAAACGTCACTGGTTGTTTACTGTTCTGAATTTCAAATATGATTGACGCGACATTAGGGAAAACAAATGTAAAATATATATATAAATTTTTACAACAAAATACCTAGACACTTTCGAATATTTTTCTTAGTTTTCTAAAAAGATTCTTTTATTGACATCTAGCAAATAAATGGTTAGAAAAGTTAGCCAAAAATCCTAAAAAAAAGATGAATCATGGTTACCTATTGAAAAGTGAAATTTACATTTTATTTCATTAATACTGAAGCATAACATATGCATATATATATACATACATATATTTATATGTATACATATATAAACTCTGATAAAGAATTCAATAATATTATGTAGTACCCTAAAACTAAATTGTCCCAAAAAAATTCTTACACGACAAACGTTTTATTTTCTCGTTGTGATTTACAATGCAAAAAAATTATCAAGTTTATGTTATCAGGTAGACTTTGTTGCGATCCATACAAATGGGTACATATACCAAGATATATCTATATATGTACCACTTACTAATGTTTTACTGGTCAATGTAAGTCAAAGTACTATAAACAAATTTACTAACAAGGAAATAGATGTGCTGTAATAGTGATCATAACCATAGCGCTCAAACTTTGCTATTTATTATGTTCAAACTAGTTCTGCGTAATGTTAATAAGTACAATTTTTAGTGTACCAAGAAAGAAATATAAAAAGCTACTTTTCAACTTTCAATTCATACCACTCGGCTTTACTCCTATCCAATTCGAACAAGCTTGTTGTAAATTTGTAATAAAAAAACATGTGACATTTACGACTCATAGTAAAAAAAATAAAGGCTTTTCGATTTTTAATTTTTGTTTATTACGAAGTTAAATTCCTTTTATGGTAGTTATAATTTGATTTTGTTTGTCTGTCTATGCATGAATGCGGTAACTTAGAAACGCTTTACCAACTTCTCTTCAAAATTGTCACACAGACTTCTCACTTGAACGGCTTAAACATGCAGGATGCCGGAGGGGTTCAAAGGTCACATGTTTCGCTTATTTGGCGAAATTTTTGTCATGCCATAATATATTCATTAATTCATCTTCGTCTTTTCACCATGTCTTGGTATGACTTGCCTGTTAGTCACAACTACTAGTTTCCTTGCTATTTCATTACTCATATTTAGTATCGGAATAACCAATAAATATTTTTTTACCCATCTGAATGAAAGCCATGATATTTTTTTAGATACACATTCTTGTCAAGTTACATATTTTGTTATATTTGTCAATTTCCTTATTTTTTTCTTCTTGTCATGAAAAAAGCTGTATTTTTTCGAGTCATAAACATAATTCGAAATCGAAGTGCATATAACTAATCAGAATGCTTTGTATACGTAATAACCAAATGCAAATGTTACTCTGTATTTTTTTGACATAAGTACAACAATCAAGCATAATAGCAAATTTAAAGCAAACCCTAAAAAGTTTGATTTATTATGAGATAAATACCAATAGTGTTGTATGATCTGCAGTGTTATGACATAGGTAAGAATTTTTTTATGATGAATTCACTGACCACTTTTACAATAAACTTGAAAAGAAGACACAAAAAATAGAAAGATACACAATTCGGTAGTCTATGAAACATATGAAGAAAGAAATAACAATGAGCTTCAAGTATGCTTGTACTGGTTTTTGAAGTACTGTATGATTTCTTGTTATATACCTTAAACGACCCTAAAACGCATACTTGTTGACTAACAAGATATAAAATCAGAAGAATGGTTCGTTTCACGGGATAATTGATAATATTAATTCTGATAACTGATGAGATTCTTACAAGAAATGCTTTACGTAATTTACACTTGACAAAATAAATAATTTAACCAAAAATAAAAAAATAAAAAACCTTGTCTGGCGCTTGTAAGTTAGGTAATGATTAGGATGTTTTTAAAAAACCACACTCTTAAAAGTACGAAATAAATCCTCAACTAACGAGGATATGACCAAGGTGCTAAATAGGCTAGAGTTTTGAAAAATAGTGAAATATATCAATCATGGTAAGTTGATTACGAATATAATTACCTAAATCCCAGTTGGAATTATGAGAAACGATCGAAAGTAGGACTTTTGAAAGCAAAATTTATCAGTTAAAGGTCGCCATTACAAAGCGTTACCTAAACTCGTTCCGATAAACTCCAAATGGCTTTATTCGGGAATGGTAATTATATTCGTAATCAGTGTACCAAAATTGATAGGTTTCACCATTTTTCAAAGCTCTAGCCGATTTAGTACCCTGGTCATATCCTCGTAAGTTATATACAAATAATAAAGATATTTGATAAGCTGGGTTTAAAATTTATGATTTTACTAACCACACAAAATTACATAGGTCGGTTTAAATCCTCTGTGCACACTAGCAGCGCCGTACATTACTGATTCAATGTGTTCAAGGATGTCAAACATTGTATGATGAATTTTGACGAATCGTTCATTTTCAGGACTGCTCCCCATTAAAATAGGTGAAACCCCTTCTCCCAACTGCCCCCTCTCCCGACTCCCGATTGCCCCTTCTCCCGACTCCCGACTGCCAACCAAAGTGCCCAAAGCCCATTTTCCTCTCGACATAAACAAAAAAAATTCTACTTACCCCAATAATCCGTAAACTTGTCATAAACGATTCTGGACCTGGTCCTGACGTGTCTCAGCTGTCACCAAAGGTATTTTAACTTGCCCCGAATATAGTATATATTGCTCCAAACGTATATCTACTTGCCCCATTCGTATATCAACTTGCCCCAAATGTATGTCAACTTGCACCAAACGTATATCAACTTGCCCCAAACGTATATCAACTTGCCCCAAACTTATGTCAACTTGCACCAAACGTATATCAACTTGCCCCAAAAGTATATCGACTTGCCCCAAACGTGTACCAACTTGCCCAAACGTACATCAACATGTCCTAAACGTGTATAAACTTGTCTCAAACGTACATCAACATGTCCTAAACGTGTATAAACTTATCAACGAGAGCAGTAATGTAATATATACGGTACATGTTCAGCTTAAGGGGGAATTGACCCATAGCCCCAAAGGCGCATAGCAGGTGGAGTTTAGATAGACAGAGAAATACATCGCACACTCATACTGCTTCACTCTAATCATCATTCTTGTCTCATATTTGACTGATATTTCTATTTTTGATTAGAATTTAGAACTCTTCGTCGTTATATAAACGTCAAAAAGTTTGGATAACTTTGTATAGAATACTTGAATTATATCAGTAATTCAACTTTCGGTCAAATCTCCATTTTATTTTATTATCTGATGCCCTTCAAAGTTGCATCATTTACTAGTAAATTGACTGCTCACTGAAAATGCATCAAAGCAAAAACGAATTCAAAGAATTACTAAAAATTTGTACTGTCAAATAGCCAGTCGATGACTTAAAAAACTTGACTTAAAAAGAAAAGAGTGAAAGAAAAGATCGATGCCACCCAATGACAATTTTTATTTGCTACTTAATACCGTACCGTAATGGGCGAGCTCACGCATGTACGCTCTATCGAGGCCTCGGACACCAAGTGTTAATACCGGCTTAAGTATTTAAAGTATCACGATCACTAATTTTAATGTCAAAATTGTAGTATGCTCATACGAATTTTATGTTATGGCGGTTTATGCTACTTACCGGATAAATGTAAATTTGTTTGTATTAAGAAGGAGTGCGTTTGGAGCAGGTTTGATTTCAATTAAAATTGAAACAAATTTCTGGAAAGTTTACATGGCTACCAATAATACAATGGAAATGTATACGGTCGAAACTTCACAATTTGTGAGTTTTGTTTATTAAATCATGATATTTGTTAACTCGTTGTTGATGATTAAAAACATATTCCGTCTACTTCATTTAAGTCGCCTGATTGTTGCTTTAATAGTTATGCCAACTGTAGACTTAGTGGAGTACGTACGCTACTTGGTCATTTTTATAATTATTCGCAACCAATCTAATTCAAACTTAATTTTTAAATATTGAGGCTGCCTGCTCTTATAAGGAAGCAGTATTGATTAATTTTCAAATTGAGATAACTACGTCTAATAGATAAGCCTAAAAATAATACTAATGAATTTTATGCTAACTGATTACGTATAAAAAAAATTCGCCCAACTTCCGTAGCTGCATTTTTGTAGCCATTATGTCTAGATTCCTATCTCAAATCATCATTAACGCTTACGTGAAATGACAATGTACCGTCTTAAAACAAATATGCATACTAAACAAAATTCATTTCCCATACATCTTATGTAATGGCAAGAAGAGGGCAAGATTTTGGGGAAACTTCAAATATGCTTGGGACCAAATTCACAGTAAAATAAACTTAAAATACGTTTGCATTGAATAAAAATACGTTCACGACAAGCAAAATTTCACCTTTCAAGCCAGTGCGGATGTATTAGAATTAGTTGAAATATGTTTGGGTGAGTGAAGATGTGTTTGTCACATAAATAAATACATTTATTGCAGAATAAATGCTGTTCGATCAACTTAATACAGATTTAGGGAAACTGTAAAATGTTTGGGGAAAATTGGCATACGTTTGCGGCAAGGTGAATCAAGTATCGAGCAAACTGATATACGTTTGGGGCAAGTTAATACACGTTTGGGGCAAGTTAATACACGTTTGGGGTAAGTTAATACAAGTTTGGGGCAAGTTAATACACGTTTGGGGCAAGTTGATATACGTTCAGGGCAAAATGATATACGTTTGGGGCAAGTAGATATACGTCTGGGGCAAGTATATATACCAATGGGGCATACTGATATACGTTTGGGGCAATATATACTATATTCGGGGCAAGTTAAAATACCTTTGGGGACAGCTGAGACACGTCAGGACCTAGGTCCAGAATCGTTTATGACAAGTTTACGGATCATTGGGGTAAGTAGAGAAATTTTTGTTTATGTCGAGAGGAAAATGGGCTTCGGGTACAGTGGAACCCCTTCTCCCGACTGCCCCTTCACCCGACTGCCCCTTCACACGACTGCCCCTTCACCCGACTGCCCCTTCTCCCGACTCCCGATTGCCCCTTCTCCCGACTCCCGACCAAAGTACCAAAAGCCCGTTCTCATCCCCATGTAAACAAATATTTCTCTACTTACCCCAATTATCCGTAAGCTTGTCACAAACGATTCTAAACATGGTCCTAACCTGTCTCAGCTGTCCCCAAAAGTATTTTAACTTGCCCCAACGTACATCAAGTTGCCCCATACGAATATCATTTTCCCCAGAACGTATATCAATTTGCCCGAAACGTGATTCTCGTTTCCCCAAACATGTTTTACGTTTCCCCAAACGTGATTCAGCTTGCCCCAAACGTGATTCAGCTTGCCCCAAACGTGATTCAGCTTGCCCCAAACGTGATTCAACATGCCCCAAACGTTATTCAACATGCCCCAAACGTGATTCAACATGCCGCAAACGTGCATAAACTTGCCCAAACGTGCATAAACTTGCCCAAAATGTGATTCAACTTGCCCCAAACGTGATTCGACTTGCCCCAAATGTGATTCGACTTGCCCCAAACGTGATTCAACTTGCCCCAAACGTGATTCAACTTGCCCTAAACGTGATTCAACTTATTCAAAACGTGTACTTAATAGCCCAAACAAATTCAAAGTTGCCCCAAACGAATACCAATTTGTTCCAAATGTAGCTAGATGCCCCCTTTGTGAACCAACTTTGTTTTAACGTACTTAAACCCTTCTTTAAAATGTATTTATCTTCTTACAAACATAAATCGTTTTGCTTGGAACTTGTTATAACTTGTACCAAAGATATCTCTACAGTAGTCATAGTTAAATTAACTTGGTGTAAGCCCCAAGTTGGTATTTTGAGTTGCTTTAGTTGTATGATAAATGCCCCAAACGCGAATAAACTTGCTGCAAACGTCTTGACATGACGCAAATGCATAGCAAACTTTCCAGATGTGTCATTTTTTACAATTAACGCGTTTCTTACACATTTTTGTTTAATTTTGGTTTTAAATATATTTTAAACCATACCTGAATTTTAAAATGCATCCATTAGTCAACCCAACTTAGTCAACTCTAAGTGTACTAAAACGTAAACGTTTAGCTAAAACGTCTCGCGGCCCCTACCCACAAGTCCTCTCCCCCTAAGTGATCTGAGCCCCCCAAAACCACTTATCCCCTAAGTACGAGCCC